>WYDF02080842.1:0-11159 GCA_009867245.2 Adranes taylori | reverse complement strand
GACGGTCTTGAGCTGCGTTCATCCAATTTGTTTCAATCCTCTTGATGTCGTCGGACCATCTTGTTGGTGGGCGTCGCTTGCTACGTTGTGCATCCATTCGTGGTCTCCACTCTAGGATTCTTTTCGTCCATTTATCGTATGATAAACGTGCAATATGTCCCGCCCAGTTCCATTTTAAAGTTGTTATACGATCAATGTGTACATGGCTATGTCTTAATGGTCTCTATAGGTATTCAGGTACAAAGTCACTACCCTTGAAACTAACATTATTATCATACATATAGAAAACCTCTATTGGCATAAAAAACAATACAATACAATACAACACTTTACTTAACTTTCATTCTATAACAACAACAAAATAGGTAAAGTATAAAATATATTAAGTGTATTAGGAATAAAAGGTGAAGTATTAGGAATAATAGGAGCTCCGGTGAAGGGTTGGAAGAAGAAAAGATAGAGTCTTTAGAATAGGCGGAGCAGGTATCGCCGAAACAAAACGGAAACAGAAAACAAAAGAAAAGACATAACAACAAATAGTAGAGGAAAGGAGAGGATGAAAACAAGAAACTTCCACCTTCGAAAAGGAACTGCAAGATGAAATAAAAATCTTAAAAAAAGATAAGAGAAAGTAGGGTTGAGCGAGAATAGTGGAAAAAAGAGATGAAACAGGAAAAATGAATGTGGTAAGGAGAAAATAGTGTTAGAAAGAAGAGTGATAGAACTTGAGAATGTAAAGGAGAAAAGGCAGAAAGAGGAAAAGAGAATGAATATTATAAAATATGGACTGAAAGAGAAACAAAATGATAAAGATGAACTGATAAATATCGTACTTGGAGAACCGGAGTTAAAAGTACAGGTTAATGAAATATATAGATTGAGAAGAATGGATGGTAATGGAAGATAGAGGTCAATGACTAATTGTGAAGACAAAATAGAAAAAGCCAAGATATTAATAAGAGATGATTTAACTTAAAGGGGAAAAAATTTTCAAAGGAAAATAATGGAGATGACGAATGAAGAAAGTAAGAGAAATGAACGAGTAAGATACAAAAATATGCGGATTGGAGATGTAATGTGGTTTTTAGATGAAAGAACGCTAACGTTAGTAAACGAACAAAGAAATGGGAAATGGAGAAGATGACAGAAAACTAGTGACATAATGGAGAAAAGGGAATAATGAAGAATGGGAAGATTAGGAGTATGTAAATAATAGCCTAGAGAGAGAAGTAGGTAAAGAAGAACACGTAGAATTTAAGGACGCAACAGAAGAAACTGGAGTGACATGAAAAGGGAAAAATGATATTAATGGGAATAGAAGCAGGTAACTATGATACAACTATGAAGCAGGTACAAATACAACTATGAAATGAACTATAAGAAAAGTAGCATAGATAGGGAAGAAAAACGAGGATATATTGGTGATGAACAAATAGAAGCAGATTGACGAGTCGAGATTGAAAAACTGATAGAATGTAAGAAAGCAGAAAATGGGAGAAAACATTTAGAAAATGGAATTCAATATGAGAGAAGAAGGGGAGGATCGATGAGAAGTATTTTGGATTTAGGAAAGAGAAGGGGAGGGTAAAACAAATGAGCAAATAAAGAATTAAATGAGGATATTAACATGGAGAACCTATATGTTATAAGTTGGAATATGCAAGGGCTGAAAACAAAATCAAGACAAACGGTTTGTAGATTATTTGAAGGGGTATGATATAGTTGAGTTATCCAAGAGTGATATAGTTGAGAATAGAGGCAAAGGAATTGGAAGAGGTTGGTAAGAAATTGCCAGAAGCAATGGTGAGAGGGAAACAGAAACATGTGAAAAGAATGGCAAGTGGGGGAATTGTTACGGGGTGAGAACAGCTGTGTGTGTGTGATAAAGAATTAGAACAGATAAGGAATTAAAGGGAGCATGGCTTAGGAGTGCAACAGGTGATGGGGAAAAATAGATGATTGGATTTGCATAAGTGAGTAAAAATTTGGAGAATTTCATGAACGTCATTATTATAATTTTCAATAATAAATTCCTGCGTCCAATTAACAGACGTCATATTAAAAGAAATATGAGTTTAATATGTATATAAATTAAATTGTACACGATCTCCGTCGAGAAGTACATATATATGGACACATAGGTATAGGGCACATAAATAAAGCCGTGCGAAATAATTTCCATAAGTAAGACAGAGATAGATATCGTCTGCTATAGTATTTGTAGCCTCCACCAGGTATAACGTGATGATTATTCTACCGAAAAGGTGGGCATATTCTTTCATAACAACGTGTACACTTTAACAGTGAACACACATAAAAATTAATAGTTTCAAGTGCTTAAATTATTAATAAACTTCAGTATACGCTATTAAAAATCATGTAACAATAAACATTACATTTATTTTCACATCATCCGGTTAAATTAGACATCATAATTTTGTGATTTAAGGTGAAAATCTACAAGAATCCGACGAGTAAAAAAATGCGCGCGAAAAGTTGTTTTGACGTTACGTTGCTGTTTCGCGAACTTACGTAACGTGATTTGTATTCGTACTGGACTTTTACAAATATGAACACTGATTATTTACTCTTATGAACTGATTGATTTAATTACTGTTTTCAAGTAAGTTTATTTTTGCATTTTACATTTAATATTTCTACTAGTTTTAATGAATTCTTGGTAGTTCTTTAAAGTTCTATAAAAATATAGAAATCTTTAAATGGCAAAGAGAAAAACTTAATTTTTTTCCCATATAAATGTTTTTCCATAAAAATGAATTCAACAGTTTTGTTAAAAATCCTACAAAGCATAAGTTAGTTTTACAAAGTGTAAACTAAGTAACTATAAAGTATAAACTATTTTTACAAAATATTAATCTGACTTAAACTATAAACTATTTTAATACTTTATAATCTACAAAGTACAATCTATGTTCAAACTAGCTACAAAATATAAATGTATAAATAATCTACAAAGTATAAACTATTATTTAATGACATAATCATTATAATGATATGCTTTAAGGACTATTGATTATTGTTCTTGAAATTGTTGTGAATAAACACACACTTTTTACAAATAATAAACTATTTTTATATTTTGTAATCTACAAAACATAAACTATCTACAAAGTATAAATGTATAAACGATCTATAAAGTATGAACTATTTTTTGATGATCTAAACTCTTTACTGATTATAGTCCTTGAAATCCTTATAAATAAAAACATTATCAAAATATTAACACGTTTTACATCAATTATCGAATATCTTGAATACTGATTTTTTACTCTCATGAACTGATTATAATTACTGTTTTTATGTAAGCTAATTTTTGTACTTTTCACAAAATATTTGTATTTCTTTTATCATAAAAAGTAAATTCAAGAGTTTTATTTAAGATACTGCAAAGTATAAATTATTTTTTATAAAGTATAAACTACAAAATAAAAAGTATAAATTATTTCAAAACCTAAACTATTTTACAAAGTACAAACTATCTAAAAAGTATAAATTATTTCTTAATTATATACGATCTCTAATGATTATAGTTTTTGAAACTCGTGTGAATATAACATTATCACAATATTGACAATTTTTAAATAACTTATCAAATATCTTGAATACTGATTAGTTACTCTTTTAAACAAATTTCTAATTGTTGTTTTCAAATAAGTTTATTTTTGCATTTTACACATAATATCTATATAACTTTTATTAAATTTTTTGTAGTTCTTTAAAAAAAATATTGATTTACGTTTAGAAATCATTAAAAGATATTTGTATTTAGAATAGAAAAACTTAATTATTTTAAATGTTTTAACATAATAAATGAATTCAACAATTTTGTTAAAAATCCTACAAAGAATAAGTTAGTTTAACAAAGTGTAAACTAAGTAACTATAAAGTATAAATTATTTTTACAAAATATTGAACTGACTCAAACTATAAACTATTTTAATACTTTAAAGTCTACAATCTATTTAAACTATGTATAAAATATAAATGTATAAACAATATACAAAGTATAACCTATTATTTAATCACATAATTATTATAATGATATGCTTTAAGGACTATTGATTATTGTTGGGAATAAACACACACTTTTTACAAATTATAAACTATTATTATATTTTGTAATCTACAAAACACAAACTATCTACAAAGTATAAATGTATAAACGATCTATAAAGTATAAACTATTTTTTGATGATCTAAACTCTTTACTGATTATAGTCTTTGAAATCCTTATAAATAAAAACATTATCAAAATATTAACACGTTTTAAATCAATTATCGAATATCTTGAACACTGATTATTTACTCTCATGAACTGATTATAATTACTGTTTTTATGTAAGCTTATTTTTGTACTTTTCACAAAATATTTGTATTTCTTTTATCATAATAAGTAAATTCAAAAGTTTTATTTAAAATACTGCAAAGTATAAATTATTTTTTATAAAGTATAAACTACAAAGTATAAACTACAAAATAAAAAGTATAAACTATTTCAAAACCTAAACTATTTTACAAAGTACAAACTATCTATAAAGTATAAATTATTTCTTAATTATATACCATCTCTAATGATTATAGTTTTTGAAACTCGTGTGAATATAACATTAACACAATATTGACAATTTTTAAATAACTTATTTAAATGTTTTAACATAATAAATGAATTCAACAGTTTTGTTAAAAATGCTACAAAGTATAAACAATTTTTGAAGTTGCTCAAGTAATTAGCGTGTGGATAATATCATTGTCTAAAGACTGTGCCAGTTGTTAAGTTGAACAATTAATTGATGTGTGAATGGGCCACTTAACACTATTCTTTCATAAATTGTATCAATTTGAAGTTGACTAATTTATTGTTATGTGATTAGACCAATTGTTTAGCTGTTTGCGTAATTGTAGAGATTTGAATATAAAAAATTAATTGCTGTGTGATATACACTATTGTTTGCAAAATTTGCATTAACACTATTGTTTGCAAATAATATGTTGCAAAATTGTAGCAATTTGAAGTTAGCCAATTAATTGTTATGTGAATAGACCAGTTGTTGAGTTGCTTGCAAAATTGTAGTAAAAACAAATCTGTGGAATCATTTGTTGTGTAAATGAAGGAGTTATTATGTTGTTGCAAAAATTGTTATGATTTGAAGTTGGCCATTTAAATTATATGTTAATGGGCTAGTTGTTAAGTTGTTTGGAGAATTGTAGCAATTTCAACTTGGACATTTAATTTTAGTGTGAGCGGACTACTCTTTGCTATATTGTAGCAACTAGAAGTTGAAAATTAATTGTTGTGTACATAGAGGAGTTAATAAGTTGTTTGCAAAACTGTAGCAATTTGAGATTGCTCACTTAATTAGTATGTGAAAGAGCCAGTTGTTCAGTTGTTTGAAACAATCTAGTAATTTGAACTTGGTAATTTGGGAAATTAATTGCTGTGTGAATGGGCCACTTAACACTATTGATTATAAAATTGTAGCCATTTGAAGTTCACTAATTCATTGTTCTGTGTATAGAAGAACTGTTAAATTATTTACAAAATTGTAGCGATTTGGATATAAAGAAATAATTGCTGAGTGATTTACACTATTGTTTTTCAAAATTGTAGCAATTTGAAATTAGGCAATCAAGGGCCACTTAACACCACTCTTTGCTAAATTGTAGCAATTAGAAGTTGAAAATTAATTGTTGTGTACATAGACTAGTTAACAAGATGTTTGCAAAACTGCAACAATTCGATATTGCTCAATTAAGTAGTGCGTGAAAGAGCCATTTGCTTACAAAATTAATTGTTGTGTGAATGGGCTACTTAACACCATTGTTTACAAAATTGTAGCAATTTGAAGTTCACTAATCTGTGTATAGACCAATTGCTAAATCGTTTACAATATTGTAGCAATTTGAATATAAAGAAATAATTGCTGTGTGATTTACACTATTGTTTGCGAAACTGTAGCAATTTGAAGTTAGTCAATCAAGGGCCACTTAACACTACTGTGTGCTAAATTGTAGCAACTAGAAGTTGAAAATTAATTGTTGTGTAATTAGCAATTTGAGATTACTCAATTAATTAGTGTTTGAAAGAGCCACTTGTTAAGTTGTTTACAAAAATCTAGTAATTTGAAGTGGGATAATTAATTACTGTTTGAATGGGCCACTTAGCACTATCGTTTACAAAATTGTAGCAATTTGAAGTTCATTAATTCATTGTTCTGTGTATAGAACAACTGTTAAATTATTTACAAAATTGTAGCGATTTGAATATAAAGAATTAATTGCTGTGTTATTAACACTATTGTTCGCAAAATTGTAGCAATTTGAAGTTAGTCAATTAATTTTTATGTAAATAGGCCAGTTGTTAAGTTGTTTGTAAATATTTAGCGATTTGAGTTTGAGGAATTATTTGTTGTGTAAATGGATGAGTTATTAAGTAGTTTGCAAAGTTGTAACCTATTGAATTAGTCAATTAATTGTAGCAATTAGAAGTTAGACAATTAATTGCTGTATGAATCGGCCACTTAACAGTATTGTTTGTTATCTTGTAGCGATTTGAAATTGGAAAATTAATTGCTATGTAAATAGATGAGTTATTAAGTAGTTTGCAAAACCGTAACGATTTAAATTTGCCCAAACTAGCATGTGGATGAGCCAGATGTTAATTTGTTTGCAAAAATCTAGCAACTTGAAGTTGGACAATTAATGGTTGTATAATTGGGGTACTTAACTCTATTGCTTACTAAATTGTAGCAATTTGAAGCTTACTAATTAATTGTTATGTGATTAGACCAATTGTTTAGCTGTTAGCGTAATTGTAGAGATTTGAATATAAAGAATTAATTTCTGTGTGATAAACACTTGTTTGAAAAATTGTTTGAAGTTAGCCAATTAATTGTGATGTGAATTGGCCAGTTATTGAGTTGTTTGTAAAATTGTAACGATTTGAATTTATGGAATTATTTGTTGTGTAAATAAAGGAGTTATTAAGTTTGAATGGAATGTTAATGAGCTAGTTGTTAAGTTGTATGCAAAATTGTAGCAATTTAAATTTGAACAATTAATTAATTGCTGTGTAAATGGCGCACTTAACACTAGTGTTGCTAAATGGTAGCAACTAGAAGTTGAAAATTAATTTTTTTGTACATAGATAAGTTAATAAGGTGTTTGCAAAACTGTAGCAACATGAAATTTCTCAATTAAATAGTGTGTGAAAGAGCCAGTTGTTCAGTTGTTTGCAAAAACCTAGCAATTTGAAGTTGGACAATTAATTGCTGTGTGAAATGGCTACTTAGCACTATTGTTTACAAAATTATAGCAATTTAAATTAGACTAATTAATTGTTCTGTGTATACCAATTGTTAAATTGTTTAGAATATTGTAGCGATTTGAATATAAAGAATTAATTGGTGTGTGATTTTAACACTACTGTTTGCAAAATTGTAGCAATTTGAAATTAGACAATTAATTTTTATGTAAATAGGCCAGTTGTTAAGTTGTTTGCAAAATTGTAGCGATTTGAATTTGGGCAATTCTTTTTAGTGTGAATGGAGGAGTAACTAAGTTGTTTGCAAAATTATAACCTGTAGACGTTGGTTATTTGATTGTTGTGTGAATGAGCCGGTTGTTAGGTCGTTCACTAAATTGTAGCAACGAAGTTGGAATTATAATTGCTGTGCGAATGGGCCATTTAGCATTACTGTTTGCTAAATTGTAGCAATTTGAAGTCGGAAAATAATTGTTGTGTTAACAGACGAGTTATTAATGTGTTTGCAAAACTGTAGCAACTTGAAATTGATCAATTAATTAGCGTGTAAAAGAGCCAGTTGTTATTTTGTTTAGAAAAATCTAGCCACTCGAAGTTGGACAATTAATTGCTGTTTGAATGAGTCGCTCAACACTATTGTTTATAAAATTGTAGCAATTTGAAGTTAACCAATTAATTGTTATATATATAGACCAATTGTTAAATAATTTACAAAATTATAGCGATTTGAATATAAAGAATTAATTGCAGTTTCATTAATACTATTGTTTGCTAAATTGTGCCAATATGAAGCTAGCCAATTAATTGTTATGTGAATAGACCAGTTGTTAAATTTTTTGCAAAATTTTAACGATTTGAATTTGGGGAATTATTTGTTGTGTAAATGGAGGAGTTATTAAATTGTTTGCCACATTGTAACGATATGAAGTTGGCCAATTGATTGGTATGTGAATGAGCCAGTTGTAAAGTTGTTCGCAAAGTTTTAGCGATTTGAAGTTCAACATTTAATTACTATGTGGATGAGCCACTTAGCACTATTGTTTGAACTTATAGTAGATACATATATTGATTTATAGGCGGGATTGATCTAATCTAGGAATGTTTTGTGTAAGCTAAATCTAATGGCAAAACTGAGATTGCAATTCTTAAAGTTATTAATTACTAGTAACCAGACATCTTATTTTTTAATCTTTTATGTAACTTGACCGTAATGGTACCTACTGATTTGTTTTGGATGTCTAATTTCTCGATGTTTTCGATTTAATGTATACTTAAAATATGCTTTTTATAACAATAATTCTAATATATGCTAACGTTCATCAATACCGACCTGTAAAAAAATGAGTGCACGAATGGACAAAAAATCATGAGAAAAAGTTGTATTACATACCTGAAACAACAGAAAAGAACAGTTAGTAATCCAAAGTCAATTTAAAATGATACATTCTCTTACATAAATGCTACATTATCGCCTCCTACAATGGCGTTGTAAAGGGTAAGGGGACAACGGACAACATTTTTCCAATTAATTATATAATTAATCAGAAATTAGCGGTGAGAAAGAAGATATATTTCTTGTTCTTGGATCTTAAGGCAGCCTTCGATAATATTAGATGGGCGTATTTGTGTGAGGGACTGGTGGATGTTGGGATTTCGGATGCAATTGTAAGAATGATTAGAAGCATGAATGAGGATACGAAAATTAGAGCGGGAGTAAATGAGGAGGTGTTTGATTGGTTCGAAGTGGGAAGAGGAGTGAAACAGAAGTGCCCCTTAGCGCTTGTCAATTTTATATATATGTTTCAGACTTCGAAGAGTTGTCAAGGATAGCGCAAGCTGGGGGGATAATGATAGGAAGGCGTAAATTATGGTCGATTTCGTATGCGGATGATATAGTATGTATGGCGAGTATTAGGGAAGAAATGAATGAGGTGATTGGAGGAGTGAGGAGGTATGTGGATAAAAGGGGATTGGAAATGAATATTGTCTGGAGCATATCAGGATGATAACAAAAAAAGCATGGGGGTGAAGCATGGTGAAAAGCATGGTGAATCGGTAAAGATAAGGCTAATGATTATGGATGTATGTGTGAAAAGCGTATTGATGTATGGGGGCGGAAAGATGGGCGATTTGTAAAATGATAGAAAGAGTGCCAGCTGGATGTATGAAAAGGATTCTAGGCGTAGATAGAATAACACCGTATGCAATTATGTTACGGGTAACTATGAAATATAAATTCTGGGTGACAGGAGTGAAGTAGTTGGTGAATTTTGAAAGAAGAGAATGGATGGATGGGAAGAGGTGATAGCTGAAATAAATTTATATTAAAGGAATGGACGAAATGCGAGAGGGTGGCTGTAAGAATAAATGGATATAAAGTAGGAGGAAAATGAATGAAGTAGTAGGTCGATGAGTAGATGGGGAGAAAAGATCATGGACGGTAATGAAATGGATGAAGGTAGTTGAGAGATTATTAGATTTTGAGAGGCAGGAGAGTCATGAACGGATTAGTGGGAGAAAGTTCAGTTGTAAATATGAATGGATAAGGGTGGGAAAGAAGATAACATCTAGTACCTGGATTAAGCATGAAGGAGAAATGGATGATTACGAGGTTTACATGTGGTAGTGAAGAGCGGGATAACAGGTACTGACTGAATGAGCAAGATAGGAAACGCAGGGTTTGTGGGATGGAATATGAAACGTGGATGTATTGTATGAGAGAGTGTGTAGGGTTGTAGTGGAAATAAGGGAATAGAATGCTTGGAGATAACTGGATAGTAAGTTTATGAAAAGAAGGGTACGGAGAGGAAATAATGGAAAATGGTTGAATGAGATAGTGAATAAAGGAATAAAGGAGGAAGGAGCATATGAGAATTAAGTGTGGGAGGACAGTAGGTTTGAGAATGTGGGGATAGGTAAGGAGTGGAATCAGAGGAGAAAAGGTGAATGAAAGGTGAAATGTAAGAAATAAAAAGAAAAGGGGAGAAAGGGAATAGTGAACAAAGAAAAAGGAGAATAGAATAAGAGAAAAGGGGTTTAAGTAAAGAAGAATGGGAGAAAAGGTAGGAGGCAAGAATCGATGGGTGCGTAGGGGAGATGATAAGGGGAGTTTAATGTTTTTTTATGTGAAAGGGAACAAGGGGAAGCATAAGGGAATTATGTTGTAATTGTGATAATGCCTATAAAGATTATTTATTTATTGTGATACATTTCCTTTAATCTTTACCGATATATAGTGAAAAAATTAAATTTTATCTTATCGAAATTATTTATATTTAAATAATTTTACTAATTACTTATTTAGTTTTACCAAACCAATATAAATCAATACTAAGAATGGGTAAATTCTGAGAATGTGAAAGCACATAAAAGGACCTTACAATGTCAATAATGACGAGTATTTACTTCATTCCCCATTAGTATTTTTCATCCTTACTCGGTCATTATAAATCGTTATTGTTTTCTTCTATATTGTCCTAGCAGTTGATTAATGAGCACCATGAAATATCGACAAAACTCGTGTTTGGCAATAATTGTGGCTTTTGTTCATAAGTTTTGTGAAACGCAAGCGATTGGTAAAATCCTGACTAAAAGAAAACGTGAAGAATCCATTTACACGGTTCTTCTTAAGGAAATTCTCAAGACGGGTGCAGAAGATTATTCGCATGTGTGACAGTTAATATAATAAATTATTGACAACGGTAAAACCCGTTTTTGGAAAGGGAAAATACAAATATGATCAGCTGACTAAATGTTCGTAATAACATTACGATACCTTGCTATAATGCCACCACCAGATACTTTTAGAACCTTTAAGTTTCAGCGAACATGGTACCAGCAGTCATAAGTAAAGCTGTTAATGAAATACTTATATTTG
>WYDF02080831.1:0-11159 GCA_009867245.2 Adranes taylori | reverse complement strand
ATATATCACACAGTCCCTACACTCTAAAGGCTTCAGACCGCTATGTCCATTGAGTCTTTCAAGACTTGACTTTTCTGCTGTTTTGAAACCACATTCCGTACATCTAAAAGACCTCACTCCGCTATGACCTCGTTGTGCCTTAAGTAGGGTGACTATATTTGAAAAACAAATGTCTTATATACTTTGCTAAAGGGCCACAAATTTTTGATGTACAAAAAGAAAGCTCATTCCCTCTTAGGACGCAGCAAAGCCCATCATTTTTACTAACTGTGAAAATTTAACAATAGTGTTCACAGTTTCTTTTTTGCCAATGTGTTACTTACGCAATTTATTAAATTAGGGTCACTCGGGAGACAATTTATTAAATTCGGGACATTTAGCGTCCCGTACGACACTCTTGCGGGGCATGTCCCGCAAAATTGGGACGTATGGTCCCAATTTTGCCAAACCCTACCATAGCGTATGAAGCGTTTTGGGTGTACCGACTGTGGTTTCAAAACTGCCCAAAAACAACATTTTCTAAGTCACAAACGAACTCCTCCAGTAGAGAAGCTTTTCAAATGTACAGAATAAGTGATTTCAAAACTCTGCATACAAAGCAAGTATTTTAAGCCGCAAGCAATGCCAATGCGGAGAGAAACCTTTCAAGTGTGCGGAATGTGATTTCAAAATTGCATAAAAAGCAAGTCTCTAAGAGTAGGGTGCCATACGTATCGACTTTGCGGAACATGTCCCGAATATCGAATTCAAATCCCGCTACCCACAACAGTGCGTGAAAGTAAATGTCCAGAATTTAATAAATTGTGTCCCGAATGATCCTATTTTAATAAATTGCGTAACATTGGCAAACAAAAAAAACTTTTGTTTAGTTTCCACAATTACTTAGTAAAAATGATGTGGTTTGCTGCATTCTAAGAGGTAATGAGCTTTTTCTTGCTCACCAAAAATTTGCGGCCCGTTAGCAAAGTGTATAAAACTAAATTTTTATTGGACTATGTCCTGCAGTTATTTTTTTGAAATATGGATACCCTACGTTATGTGTTCGTTTGTGTCATACAAGATCTGACTTTTCTGGTGTTGTGAAACCACATACCGTACATTCAAAAGACTTGTGGCTTAAGAGACTTGCTTTGTGTGCGGTTTTAAATTCACATTCCGTACCCTTGAAAGACTTTTAATCGCTGTAACTTCGTTTACGACTTAAAATAGTTACTTTGTATACAATTTTGAAATCACATTCTATACAGTTGAAAAGCTTCTTTTCTGAATAAGTTTATGTGTGATTTGAAGATTTTGTTTTTGGGCAGTTTTGAAACCACATTTGGTACATTGAAAAGGCTTCTCCCCGCTATGAATTTATTTGTCTTACAAGATTTGACTTTTCTGGTGTTTTGATACCACATTCCGTGCCTTCCATAGCCTTAACTCCGCTATAACTTTGTTTGTAGCTTAAGAGACTTGCTTTATGTGCGGTTATGAATTCACATGCCAAATACTTGAAGGACTTTTCTCCGCTGTAATTTCTTTTGCGACTAAAATAGTTGTTTTGTATGCAGTTTTGAAATCGCATTCTGTACATTTGGAAAGCTTCTTTTCTGAATAAGTTTGTTTGTGATTTGAAGATTTTGTTTTTGGGCAGTTTTGAAACCACACTTGGTACATTGAAAAGGCTTCTCCCCACTATGAATTTATTTGTCTTACAAGATTTGACTTTTCTGGTGTTTTGAAACCACATTCCGTGCATTCAAAAGACTTCACTCCGCTATAACTTTGTTTGTGGCTTAATAGACTTAATAGGCTTTGTGTGCGATTTTGAATTCACATGCCGTATACTTAAGGACTTTTCTCCGCTATAACTTCTTTTGCGGTTTAAAATAGTTGTTTTATATGCAGTTTTGAAATCACATTGTGTACATATGAACAGTTTGTCTTCTGAATGAGTTCATTTGTGATTTAGAAGATGTTGTTTTTGGGCAGTTTTGAAACAACATTTAGTACACTCAAAATGCTTCAGTCAGCTATGAGTCCGTTTGTGTTTTATAACATTTGACTTTTCTGCTGTTTTGAAATCACATTCGGTACATTCAAAAGACTGAACGCCGTTATGACTTCGTTTGTAGTTTAATAGACTTGCTTTGTGTAAGGTTTTGAATTCATATTCCGTACACTTAAAAGACGTCTCTCCGCTGTAACTTCGTATGAAATAATTGGCTTGTATGCAGTTTTGATATCGTATATTTGAAAAGTTTCTGTTCTGAATGAGTTCGTTTGTGACTATTAGAAGATGTTATTTTTGGGCAGTTTTGAAACCACATTTGGTACAGTCAATAAGCTTCACTGCGCTATGAGTTCTTATGTCATACCTACAACATTGATTTTTCTGCTGTTTTGAAATCACATTCCGTACATTCAAAGGACTGAAGTCCGCTATGACTTCGTTTGTGGCTTAAGAGACTTGCTTTGCGTGCGGGTTTGATTTCACATTCCGTACACTTGAAAAGCTTCTCTACACTGTTACTTCGTTTGCGGCTAACAAATATTTTCTATATATACAGTTTTAAAATCACATTCTGTACATTTAACAAGCTTGTCTTCTGAATGAATACGTTTGTGACTTAGAAGATCTTCTTTTTTGGCAGTTTTGACCACATTCGGTACATTCAAAAGGCTTCTCTCCGCTATCAGTTCATTTGTGTCATACAACATAGGACTTTTCTGCTGTCTTGAAAACACATTCCGTATATTTAAAAGACTGAAGTCCGCTATGACTTCGTTTGCAGCTAACAAATACTTGCTTTGTATACAATTTTGAAATCACATTCTGTACATTTGAAAAGCTTTTCTTCTGAATGAGTTTGTTTGTAACTTAGAAGAAGTAATTTTTGGGCAGTGTTGAAACCGCATTCGGTACATTCAAAAGGCTTCACTCCGCTATGAGTTCGTTTGTGTCTTACAAGATTTGCTTAAAACTGCAGACCTTTTATAACCACATTCCGTACATCCCATGAAAGAGAAGCACATTCCGTGAAAGGCTTCTCTCTCTCCACTATGACTTCGTTTGTGCGTAATATGAAATCACATCTTCACATCTTGTGCATTCAAAAAACTTCTCTCCTATATGATTTCGTCTATGAATTACCAAATTTTATTTATATTGTAGAACTTGTTATGTTTGCGAGAGAATATAGGTAGATAATTATTTCTATGTATGTATTACTATATCTATATTTGTTCTATAGCTAACTGTAGAACCTGAAGATGGTATAAAGCGAAATCGATCGTTTCAAATAAATTTGAATAAGGAAGTACTTTAATAAGAGTTCTAAAAATTGTTTCTTTCCTGACTCTGTAAGAATAAAATCGTTAGTTGTTGTGAATGTAAAAGAAAAGTGAAAATTTTTTAAATTGTGTACATGTAATCCATGGTGATAGCGACCTCAGCGGGTGCAAATTCGTTATAGTGCTAGGCGAGTGCTAACAGTGTTTTGTTAGACCATTATCTTCATTATCGCATTTATATTTGTATAATACCTTTATTATCGCATGTCCTATAAAACCGTGACAAAATTAAATTGATTCTTATGGCAAACAAGCACAAATATTTTGGATATTATATTCTAGTACAATATAAAAGTTGTGCGATTTGTGACATTGCATACGACGCGTGCGAATATAACAATTATAGTCAGTTAATTTTTGTGCTTTCATAAATAGCTTCTCCAAAGGTTGTCTTTGAATAAATATTAGAAAATCTTGGTTACAAGCTTCAACCTGAAGGTCTTCTCTGTTAGAAATTGCTCCTACTCTGATTTTACTCAAAAATCTCAATAAAATCTCAGTTCTTGAGTTTTCTACACTAAATTATTAAATATCATTGTTTTTTGGTTTAAAACATACTATAGGTAAATGCTTTATGAAAATTATTCTCAAATAGATTCCAGATAAATAGGAAAAATTTAAAAAACCTGCCTACAATCATTATTGATCCAATTAAAGAATTCAAAGTGATTGTATTGCATTTTGAAAAAGTAACCACACTGAGGTCTCACCGTATTTCCACAAAATCTTCCATATGATGATGCACTAGAATCTAAACCATTAAAAACTTCCACGAAATCATAACCACAATCTTTTTCCTCTTCCAAGTCGAAAGTCACAAACATCAAGTGTACGTTGAAGCCTGGCTGAGTTTCGATACCCCAATCGCAATCCGCTCTAAAAGAAATCATAATCGCTTTTACAATCTTATCTTTATGAAATATAATATTCTTTTATCGTGCTAAAGTAGTAGAAATATAACACTCCAATAAATAAATATATTCTATCATACGATTAAGAATATTCTTTTCTATATTTAATATATTTTACAAGAATGGGTTTTTAAATGAAAATGCGGAAGTAAGCCTTCTATATTTGTGAAGGCTTAAAAGAGCTGACTCATATGAGTTGAGGAGAAATTAAACCGCCTTATTGACAGTGATGGATCACTTATTTATGAGGTACCTGATTTAAGGATTCATTATCATGAACTAAAGGAGTTACGCTTTTTTCAAACATGAATCAAATCATATAATGAGAAATTTCTCTTATGGTTGCAAGAAGTTCCTCTTCTTTTTAAATAAAAGTACTCTTAATTTTTTCAAACCAAAATCTTTTGAGAAAACAGGAGTAGGTAACATTTGTTCCCGTTGAATCAAAATATCAGTATGCATGTCTAATATTTTTTTAAATTTTGTTTTGCAGAAACAGAATGCCGCGACAGCAAATTAGAAAAACAAACAGTGACACAACTGACTCAAGTCTATGTAAAAGAAGGAGATGAGCAATTGAAAGACAATATGAAGATAAGAGCACTGGAAAAAATACAATATTTGCCAAAATACAATATTTGCAAAAGAAATAATCACATATAGATTCATATAAAAAGTTAATGAAGGGAATACTAATGCAAAGGTTGGCTACCGTTGTTTCAACCGTGTCTTTACTCATGAAGAAGAAACATATTACAGGACTATATTATTCAGTGTTCAAACGTATACTAGTCGAATGAAAATCATATGGGAGGCAAGGAATGGTTAACTGGATTTTTTAAACGACACACAATACTATCTCTGAGAAGTCCACAAGCAACGAGCCTGCCTCGTGCCTCTACCTTTAACGAGCTTAACGTTAATAATTTTTTTGATAACATATTAGAAGTTACAGATAGGTATAAAGTTAAGCTAAAAGATACAAGGAATATGGAAAAAAACAGGAGTGACGACAGTCCAAGGACCAAAGAAAATAATAGTTCAGACAGGAATTAAACAAGTAGGTGCAGTAACATCTGCCGAGCGTGGGAAGCTAGTAACTGTTGCTGTTGCTATTAATGCTCAAGGAGTTGACATACCTCCATTTTTTGTATTTCTGTTGAAGCAATATTAAGAGCACATGATACATAATGATGCTGTTGGGTCTGCTGGTGCTGGAAATTCTAGCGGCTGGATACAAAAAGCATTGTTTTTGCTGTTTTTGGAACACATTAAAATCAAGCTAAGCCCACTGTTAATCAAAAATACCTACTATTGCTCGACAATCATATATCAAATGTATCTATTTCTGCCCTCGATTATTGTAAAAGACACGGAATTGTGTTGTTGTAATTTCCTCCTCAGTGCACACACAAACTTCAACTCTTGTATAAAGGGGTTTTCGGACAATCCCGGAAAATGATAAACACTGCCACAGATAACTGGATGCGAAATCATCCCGGCCAAAAATCAGTATACATTACATTCGTGGGATTGTCAGAGAAGCATTTTCTCTTGCCGTTACCGATAGAAGTGCTGTTGATGGTTTTACATGCACAGATCTAAAACCATTTAATAGGAATATTTTTACGGCGGTTGATTTCGTACGGATGACTGAAACGGATAAAACGGATGATCTTTCAGAATCATAATCAAGTAATCAATTTAATGATCATTCGATCAGATCTGAGAATCCCGAACTACCAACTCCCTAGGCTGTATTAACATACAAAATTGATGATATTCAGCTTTTAAACACTGCTACCTCAAACCCATCACCAAGCTCGCCACAAGCAGAACCTAATGGGCAACAAGCAACTTTTACACAGTTAATACATTTTTCACCCCAAGATCTAAGACGTCTATCGCGAACTGGTCCAAGATCCGAGTCAAAAAAACTTTGTAGAGAACGTAAAACTGCGATATCCAATTACACGAATGAAAAAATGCTACGGTAGAAGAATATAATCAAAGGAATAAAGCCAAGAAAGCAATATTCCAACCATCTACAGGAAAAGGCAGGAGAAAATTACTAGCTGAAAAAGGAAAAGGTCAAGTGAAGGAAACGAGGTACTTTCTTGGAAACAAATGAGAGGATAACTATTCAACTGGAAACTGGAACTATTCAACAATAGCTTACCAAACGAGAGATGGGTACGATTTGTTGATTGTAAAAAATTGTCTCACGCTGCGCACACAAAAGATGATTCATACTACGTTTGCCATAATTGAGAGTCTACATAGAAATATTAATCTCATCAAAGTTGATCTCATTACTAGAGTGTAACATTTTATTAAGAGGAAGAAAAAGTTATTAAATTTTTTTGTTATTCGTGAGAATAAATATTTTATGTTCCGTTTTTGTCTTTTACTTTTATAATATATAATTTTATTTAATCTTGTGTTTCCTTTTTATTGTACATTTAAGACCTTAACGGTGTTATTTTCGACCCGAACCGTGTTACTTTTGTCCTGACTGTGGACAAAAGTAACAATCGACATTTTATTGCAGCTTTGTAATAATTAGAAACCAAGATATATTAGTCAAAATTATAATGTACATTTATGTAGTATAGTCGCCGGTTTTATAGGGTTACATTCATTTTATAGAAAGTATGACAGCTAGTCAGAAATCAGAGTAAACGTTCAAAGTGTTACTTTACGCAATTATAATATCTTCTGAGTGATTTATAGGTGTCGATTAAATGTCCTCGTTGAGGCTTATCTTTAAACGATGGCAGTTAAAGAAGCTGCAGGTGATGAGATAATTCGTTTGATAAGAAAACATTTTTGTATAATAGGAATGAGAGAATTCGATTACTTTACTAACATTCCAATATGATGATCCCATTTTGAGTTGTCAGATACGGAGATGCTCAGGTCTCTGTTTACTCACTTTACTTAGCGTGATTTCATTTACTTGAAAGTCATTTCTCGTATTTTTACGACCCGGAGCATCTATTTTGTATCTATTGACGAGTTCGCATATACCTTGGCATCAATCGCAAAAAAATATATTGGACTTTACAATTTTACTGAGATCAGGAATGAAAACATTAATTAATGCACTGCAATGGATCACCCCACTAGGAATTATTACTGCAGATGAGAGGTGACCTCCGACCCATACCCTAAAATTTCTGGCATTCAAATATTTTGAGAGCCAGTTAATTAGTAGTCCATCAGTTCCATAACGTTCTAGTTTCAATAAAAATTTACTAATAATAACCTGATCAAACGCTTTCTTAAATTCCGGATACACTATGTCTAAGGTCTCGTTATTATACCAGCTGTTTGTCCATTCATTGAGCTGGGAAAGTATATTTGTTGTTGTTGAACACCCAATCATGAAACCCGGTTAAGTTACGTACTTTAATCAAAAATCAAATTAGATAACAAGACATAAAATAATAACAACTACATTATGTTTTACCTGTTGTCATAATTAGAACTTCCAAATTTTGAATGCGAATAAAAATGCTTTCTTTCAAATGTTGCAATTAGACGGCCACCGCATGCTGTAGAATGTGACGCTAAAAAGCCTTTTCGTTGAACAGTTTGATCAGATTTAAATACCATATACATAAAATTACCCGTAGCAACAATTGGATGAGGAATTTTGGATCCGCAAAAACGACCTATAATAAAAATAACATTTACGAACAAATTATAATAATCTTTAAGTAAATTTTCGCAAATGAACATTTTTATTTACGGCAAAAATGTTAGGATCCTTTGAATTCTACTGTAGAAGTTTCAAATGTTCAATGGGGATAATGTCTAAAAGATAGGAAATTATTAAGATCAATAATTTCCATAAAATAATGTTGCAAACTATCACTGTTGACCTGCGACCAAATCTTTGAAGAATGAACTAAAATTAATCCGCTTCTGCGAGAGTAGTGTAGGTTAGGATTCTTAATTTTGATATGAGCCAATTAAATTGGGATTTTGAAATTAAAGATGTTTATTTATAAAACTATGTGTATTAGTTAAACAACAAAATCAGTGAAATGCACAATTTTTACGATGTAAAGGACTTAAGTGTGGAATATAGGATTTATGATTATAGAACTTAAGTGAGAATGGTTGTGATATGTTAACTTATAAATCATTTTATGTCTGAATGCTTTAAAAGATTCTTATCGATTGATTTTTATGTAGTTATCTCTAGTAACTCTTTATTCTCTCTAAAATACTTAAAACAACAATTGTAAAAGAAATATTTGTAGATCACCACATAATTGCAATTTCCAAATGTTTTATAATAAAAAATACTTATATATCTCGTATTTGCTATGACCTTTAAGAAATCTATTTAAATAACAAATTATTGAAACTTGCACAAAATAATTTAAACATAAAAATATTATTATACATATTATATCATTTAACTTAAAAAAGGATTACTTACTCAAATGAGTTAATATAAGCAGAAATTCAAATAAATATAAATTATATATTACTCAATATCACTAAAATTTCATTTAATTATACAAATTAAGTAAATAAAATCTCATAATAAAAATATCTATCAGGAAAAAGGACACGCGTAACGAATCAAACCACAGGTGTTCTTTCATGGGAGAGGGGAACACTTGCTGCGACGTGAGAAACTAAGAATAAACGGGCTAAAACAGTATATTTACGCGAATATGTTTTTGCGTTAATATACTAGAGAGAGACAACGAAAAAATAATTTAAGTATTATGTTTTCTAATTGGCAAAAATCAGATGCAACAAACTTCTGTCGAAACTTAGTGCAAAAGGTTGCGATCTGAAATTATGCGGAAACCCAGTAGAAAAGAGATATCCTGAATTGTATTAGATTTTGATTAGTTCAATCTTAAAATTTATATCTAATTAAACGTATTTTACGTTATTATTTTCGTTCACTTTTGTAAGAATTATGGTAGATGTTCAAATGTGAATAGGCATTTTATTTTATTATAAATTTTGATTAAGGAACTGAAACACTTTAAGTTCTTTGAGTTTATTCCGAGTAAACTAGATGATAACCCGTCGTAAAATGATTATCCATTACCAGTTCATATTTTATTTACCCAAATGAGTTGGGTTATTCGACCCCTTACGGCATGTTTCGTAACTCAAAATAGTTGGGTTATTTGACCCCTGACGACTTTTTTCGCAACCCACGTTTATTTATCGTACTGGACGTTTATTTATATACTTGAATTCTTTTATTAATAGTAAGAAACTATATGTATATGCGTCTATCTAGAAATTTATGGGTTTTATGGATTTTATTGGTTCAACAGAGTAAAGTAGAAAATTAAGTTATATAATATAATCTAAAATTTTAATGCACGTCACTGCTAGTATTGAATGTAAACTAAACGTGACAACAAACTTATGATATAATAAGTAACAAAAGCGTTCCAGACGGACAAAGCTAGACGTTTATATATAAGTATCATTTGTTTCAACTTAAAAAAATTTCAGTTCATAAGAAGCTAACAAACAATTGTTAGCTTTAAATGTTGCTTACTAGTTTTTATAGTTACTTACCTATTGAGTCTAAAGAAAATATATCTTTAGTGAAATTTAATAAATCAGAAGCGCACTCTATTTTATGTTGACAGTCAACCATCCTTTATTAATCACTCTCTAATTATTATTATGAATTAAATGTTGCTTTGTCGTTATTTAATTTCTTTTTTTTGCTTTGTCATTATTTAATTTCTTTTTGACTAGGAGGAAAACTGTGTTGTACCCATATTAACATTTATGTGAATCAAATAAATCTTAAGCAGACTTGTTTTATTATTTGGCAACATTCGTAATCCCATTATAAATGTTGTATGTAGGAATAAATTATTTGGTATATAATAGAGAATTTGAAAATCAATCGTGGTTTATTTGAATTGTATTTCATTCATCCATAGGCTGTACTTGGTGTATTAAGATTGAAATTTCAACGTGGTAATATAAAACTAGTTTTGTTTGTGATTAGTCAACAATTATAAGGAAGGAATGTAAGATGACGAGTCAGATAAGATGACAAGATTGCAGTACTATGTTCATTACCACAACAATACGTGTCGTTATTAAAATTGTCCAGTAGCGTGACGAGTCCATTTGATTGTAAGTTATGATACATATTAATATGTTGTATATACATCTAATATTTTAACCTATAAGTTATA
Source organism: Adranes taylori (assembly GCA_009867245.2). NCBI lineage: Eukaryota > Metazoa > Arthropoda > Insecta > Coleoptera > Staphylinidae > Adranes > Adranes taylori. The sequence goes on along the minus strand of WYDF02080831.1, from coordinate 703 downwards.
AATGATTTTAGCACAAGTTGTAAATGATTTTGTTTTAATTAATTGCTGCTTTTCAACTGTATTAGGTTTTATCTCAATAAATATTAAAGCCTGAGTAAATAGATTTATAATAAATTATTGTTTTACACTTAAATTATAAATGGCGACTGAAGGAAAGAAGATAATGTCGCTTGTGGCTAAGGTGGGGACGTCGTGCATTTACCCGACCTTATTCTAAACTGCCATAGCTATTATAGTACTTAATATAACGAATCAAGTACTATAACACATATTTCAATACCACATAGAAATACTCATCAAACTCATCATCAACAATTCACCAAATCTCCATTCCCACAACATTGTTTCCATTAGCGCCTTTGCTTTCTTAACTATCATACTAACATATTCATTACACGAGCCATTTTGCGTCTTCATATACCCCAAGACTTTGTATCTCTCTCTCTCTCTCTCTATTTTCAGTCCTCCTTGTTCAAACTTATCCCTCTTACATTTTCTCCCACCATTTTTACACAGTTTTTCAACATTCATTTCTAATCCCCTTCGTAGCTCTTCATTCACCCAATCATATCATTCATTCATTTCTTCCCTTTTGCTTTCCGTACATACTACGTCATCCGCATACGTCAATGACCATACTGTATACATACCTATTAGTACCTCTCCCCCTTATCGCTCCGTTAAAACGTCTTCTAAATCTTAT
>WYDF02080820.1:0-11159 GCA_009867245.2 Adranes taylori | reverse complement strand
TAATCTACTTCCCCGCACCGCAGTCTTCAATAATAGCTTTACTATTTTTAAGTAAAACAAAAAACTTCTTTTTTATATATAGGTAAGTATATTACTGAGCAAAATGTGTAGGTTATTTTTCATTTAAAGGCATATGACCTTGAACCCAAAATTTTTTTTGCCTGCGGTGCATTTCTTTTTTTAAGGGGCGTAAATATTCACAAGAATTTTTGCCCTAGCTGCAAAAATTCCTAGTTCCGGCACTGATAATAATAATAATATAATATGTTTCTACCAAATAAAGAATGCATAAAAATGTTAATAAAAGTATTTGTTACTAAATAAAATACTTATGCATTAATATAATATTTATTTTGTAATAATAAAATTGTACCAAGAAAAGAAAAAAGCATAAAAACCTGCTAAAGTCAGAAAAAATTATCACTCGACGTTGCATTCGATTGTAATTATGCATGTAGGTTGGTTAATGCAGGGTTCACACTTTGTAAGTTACTTGAATGGAGCACTTTGAATTCAAATAAATGTTCATACATTTACAATATTTTATTAAAGTTGATATTTGATACTTGAAAGAGTTTTGTGTCAAATTAAAAAAATGGCATAGAATCAGATTGTTAGTGTTGGAATAAATCTTGTTACAAATTTAATTATAGAGGTATAATTAAAAATCTCAGAAAAAATTAAAAGCAGACGTAAGCGCGCATTACGGATCAGAATGTGTATGAACAGAAAAAATGATCTAGGTGCATCTGCTACCTTATTAAAAGAATTTTCTTCAAAAGGTGATGAAGCGTATAGGAACCACTCAAGAATATCTGCCAGTAATTTTGAATATTTGCTCAATTGGGTTAAAAATAGGATCCAATCACTATTCTCAAAAACCAGTCTGCTAAAGGGAACTTCGATAACGTTTGACAGTAAATATCTTCCGCTGATCAGTGGTCCTTTCAGTAAAGAAGATCCAATAACTTTTTACGTCACGCGGAAAAAAAAATTGAGCCATAAAGTTCTGTCGAGAGTATCAGAAAGCGATTAATTTCTCAAAATTTAAAATGGCGTGTTACAATTCAAAGGCACCTTGTTCGTTGCTGAACAAATTCAAAGAACACTTTGTTGGGTTAAAGAAAAAATTCATTGTGATTGGAGCAATTTAAGTGCGTTCACAAAGAAAGCTGGTTACAAGTTACTTGTTTCTAGGCGCTTGCTCCCACCGCTTGCAAGTGCTTGTGAATAGTTTTGGGTGTTCACAACAAATGCTTTCAACTCTCATTGCGAGAATGTCTTCCTCAAGTGATGAAGAATTATTTTTGCTTGAAAATGTAGATTTGAATGTGCGCAAAAAGAATATCGGTATACATGAAATTAACCGCGGAAGAGTAAATTTTAGCAAACCATCTGTTTAGCCACCATGTGTTTCCTCAATTGAAATAGGACAATGTTAGGTTTTTTCTTATGTGAGAATGGGGTTGAGCACATTCAATTATATCCTCAAGGAAATTGAAACTACTTTGGACAAATCCTGGGTGGCATAAAAGCAACCAATTCATCCCGAAGAACGGCTAGTTACTTGTTTGAGGTAAGTCATTAATTTGTTTGAAAATCTGTTTGAAAGCTGTTTGAAAATAATTTGTTTTTATTAAGTTTATTATGTTACGTACGAATATTAAGTTTTTATTATTTGAGATTTAATAATCGGTCGAGTCCTGAAAGGTCTTCATTTCCGGGAACTTATGTTGCCTCATATTCATCCATGGATGCGCTCTGGTTAGAACATCCTGAATGTTTGTTCGAAACGGAAAAATCTTTTGCCTTCCTTTTTTGTAACAAAATTTCAAGCTTTTCCTCTCGATTGAAGACGTATAATCATCCGTTCTTAGACGGTTAATTCTATCCATACTATGTCTTGTAACTTTTTTTACTCGTGGAGTTTCTTCCTCGTTTTCTGTTCCGCCAAAACGATCAGGTGTTGTAGATATCTCGTCATTATCCACTATCACATCTTCCCGGTGCTGAACTTGTACCAGATTTTTAAACCCAATACCATCTTGGTCGTCTCCTATTCCTGGAGAGTTACTCAGCCTTTCAATCTCTTCAACTGCATTTGAGCTTTTGAGTATGGAACAGTTACCTTAATTTTGTCGAGGTCTTACAATGTCTTTTAAAAAAGAAAGCGCTTTGAAATACTGTTTTACAGGTAACTATTTCATCTACTCCAGCTCCGGATTTGGGACCTGTTATTTTTGACAGCTCAGTGGAAAATTGATCTCTCATATATTTCCGCTTCTTTTTCAGCACATAATCTGAAAAATAGAAAAATAATTATAAAGTGCCTATTTATTTTATGTTCTTTATGTGTATGCTAGGTGTGGTGGATCTGTGTCAGATGTAAATTATTGCTTACTAAAAAGTTCTTAATTTTGTAGGTATTTGGTTACTGGATCATCATTTTGGACACTGTCATTTAATTTCCGTGTTGGTGTCAGTACTGTGAGCAACATTGTAAGGGAAGTAGTGACGATCATTTGGACAGTACTGCAGCCTTTGCACATGCCTGTGCCATCAGAGAACCAGTTTTTACAAATTGCGAATGATTGCTTCTCCCTGTGGAGCTTTCCTAATTGCTTGACATATATAGATGGTAAGCATGTGAGAATTAAATGTCCTAAAAAATCAGGATTGATGATTTACAACTACAAACATTTCTTCTCAATGGTATTGCAGGGATTGGTAGATGGTCATTACCGGTTCATAGTAATTGACGTTGGAGGTTGTGGTAAACAGAATCACGGAAAATCATTTGAAGCATCTGATTTATTTAGACTAATGCAAACCAGTTATATAGATATTCCTAATCCAGCATGTCTACCCGGTACCAATGTTAAGGCACCCCATGTGTTTGTGAGTGATGACGCATATCCACTATTGGCTAACCTCCTCAAACCAGACGTGAAGAATGAACTAAGCGTTGACGAAGAAATGTTCAACAAAAGATTATCACGTATGAGAAAGTCGGTTGAATGTGCTTTTGGCATTCTTTTGTGCAAAATGGATACTATTATCGACCATCATTGACACCGAGGTTGTTGTCATAGAGGACATAATCAAATGCATTTGTCTGTTACACAACATCATCATTGATTTGGAAGGCATACAACACAATTTAACTGAGGACGTTGTAATGCCAGTTCCAGAAAGAAGAAAGAAAAATATGGGAAGACCCACAAACACAGGAACAACTGTGAGAGAACTTTTTAAGACATACTTTGCCAACAATCCATTAGTTTTCACAGAGTAGCTGAGTAATCGTCATTTAATTTGAAAAATTAAATTTAGTAAAATTAGTTCGTAATTTTAAATTGTAAAATTAAATGCTAATTAAAAATGTAGTAAAATTAGTACGTCATTTAAATTACCTACTTGAATCAATGATGTACAGTATATATTTGGTTACCTTCAGTGTTCATTTACAAGGCTCCTTCCAACACTTATCTACGTAAACTCTATTTGAATGTTGTTTGAGACGTTTGTCCTAAAGAGGCCCTCTTCTAAACACTTGCGAAATCAATTCATCGACGTCCATGTTCATTGCGAGTTGTTGTCCGCGAGTGAGTGCTACCAGTGTCGGAAAACAAGTGTCAAAAGATTCTTGCTTGCCGGTTAGTGCTTGTAGCAGGCGCTTGCAAGTCGAAACAAGCGGTGTCTCTGAACGCACACACTTGATACCATGAACACTTAGTCTCGCGCCGGTCAGCGCTTGTTAGCAAGCGCTTGCAACCAGCTTTCTTTGTGAACGCACCCTTGGCATTTAGTGCACTAAGCCGTTTCTGGTTTAGAAACAACCAGAGATTCCTTGTTAAACATAATTGTTTCAGAGAAACTTCTCAAGGCAAGGCTTTGAAAATTAGTACACGTTCTCTTTGAATGAGACAAAAATAGTGAAAATATACCAGACGTCTATGTAGTACTGTCGAAAAAAATTCAGCTTGGACATTTCAGGAAGACAATAAGCTAAAAACATTAAAATTGTCTTTGTAAGCAGTGAACTTTTGGATTATTGAAACAATAAATTTTTGTGAAATATTTAATAATAGGATAATTAAAAATACGCTACGAAAACTTCGGAGTACATGCAGACGTGATCTAATTATCAGAATATGTTTCTATTAGTATAATTTATAAACCGCAAAAACTTAATTAAATGGAACGATTTTAGATGTCCTTCAATTTACTGCTTTTGTCCATTACAATTTAAGTTAATTTTGAACAAAAATTAGTAACCATAATTATTATCTTCCAGTCCTTTTACATACTAAATTAAGTATCTTTATTCTTTAAGAAAGTTATTAACCTCCAGTCTAACGGTTGGTTAACGTGCACAAAATAGTTTTTTGCATAACGTTTATTTGAACTGTTTATAAATAAAAATAACAATACATCAACGCAAACACAATGTTGACTTAAAGACCGGAAATATAAATCGTGCTCATATGCAAAAAAATCGGTTGCAAAAATATAAATACATTTTCATATAGGCTGACCCTGCTTTTGTCTAAACTTCTAAGCACAGAAAATCTTGAAGCTTCTGAGAACGTTGCCTTCCTTAATTTTATAAAAGATGTTTACAAGATGTTGACTAAGGAAGTCAAATTAGTTTATGTTGTTAAAATTATTATTGATGTTGAATAAAGTTTGTTAGTGCCATTTACTACAGATATCTCTAGAGGCGGATTAAGGTTTAGGTTCCTTCTCCTGAAACTAAAATAGGGTTTTTTTTGGGTCCTAAATAGTCGGGACAAGAGGCTTGCCCCCCACCCCATTAAATCCGGTTCTGGATGTCTCACCCTCCGGAAATGTTTGAAATGGTACCAAATTTATTTTTATAGTAAGATCTTTTTTTTTCATTTAAGCAACATAAAAATATTTCTGTGTATGTACAGGTCGTCTCAAGAATATCAAACAAATTTTCTTATTTTAAATAGAAGAATCTATCAAAAATATTACATTTTGTGATTTGTGCTTTTAAGGTTACCAACTTAAGTTATTTTTATAAGAAATAGCGTGTTTGCAGAATGACTGGAAATTGACGATTACATTTTTTTTATTGTATATACAATTTTCCAACTTTATTTTGAAATCTCTGATGGTGCCGCCAACGTCCTAATAACATACATTTGACAAAATATACCAGGGGTGTTGTAGACGATACATTAGGTGAAGGGAAATATAAAGTACAAAAACTTCCTTACTTTAAATTAAACACGTATGGAGCACATTGTTATGTAAGTAAATAAAGTTAATATTTGTTAGAAATTTCAAGTGTGTACTATTAACTTTCACTAAAACGATCCAATGAATTCTTGGGTGCGTAGCTATAAAATTTCAATGGGAAAGGTTTGATCTATTTTCTACGCTTAGTTACGTAAACAAAGATTTTAAGTTTTTAAATAATGAGATGTAATCTTGTTTTGTTTTGGTGTACTAGGAGAAAAGTTAACCCCTGTGAGGTACTCCTGTCCTGTTCTGTTTCGGCGTAGCTTTTAAGTCGCCTTAAAGTTAAAAACGTCCGTTCTGGAGTCGCTATTGAAACAAGCAAAGTTGTAGAAATTTACAATATTAGTTGTACATTTGGGTAGAAGTCCGCACCACATGCGTCAATGGCTGAAAAGCAGTTGCTGGTTTTTCGACTCAAGTATATGACTCCTCGTTTTTTTTTTGAATTCGTTAGATAGTTTTTTGGTCCATTTTGGTTTGACCCGTAATCAAGAGCAGAATTCCAGCTACACATTTTCATGAGCCCTGAAGCGTGCTTCCAGCTCCGTGTTCAAATGATGGACAAAAGGAAAAAATCTACGGTAATGTTCTTCATCTCCAAGTAAATATCCAAGTAATGAGTCTACTTGGATATTTTGGCGATCAACTTGCCTTCCAGTCTAATTATTTTATCGGAACTCATTTCCTGGGCTTCTTAAAAAATTTGCGTGAATCGTTCTTTGCTTCTTAGAGATCTTTATGTGGACATTAGTAGCTGCACGATTTAGCTAAGTCTACATAAACCTTTTCCAATAATTTCTTAAATTTGCCATATAACCAAAATTTGTGCAAGATCCGAAGTTTTATCCACCAGAACGACAAAATGTTAACACGTTTCACTCTCGTTATTATCTTTTTCTGAATTATTTTCCCGCAAGTCTCTATGATGTTTTGTATTTTAGACGATGCCCAACTACTTTTGGTTTGATTAAGGTGGCATTTCAGACACTCATTCGAAAATAAAAGAGCCCTAAAACTATCATCATTATCTTCGGGCTCCATTGTTCTTATATAACCTTGCTCCTGGTGACCCCTTAATGAAATCTCCTGCCGTCCACATAACTAGATAGTTTTCAATCTGTTTTTGTTATCTTCGGCTATTTTCTTGTATTCACGGTTCAAGCACTCTGCAACATTTCGATCGCTTTGAACGATTCCGCCTTGAAAATCATCACTTTCCTTTCAGCGAATTTATTATATTGCGTTGAAAGCATCGAATTTTTGCAAAGTATTTGTCCAGTTTATATACGGTTTTATAACCGGAGAGCGCATGGTTGCTACGACCTCCGCCTTTTAGTCCAGAGGTAATGCACACTCCCCATGGTGGCAGCAGAATATGCCAACCAAGAATGCTTTTTGAAGTTAGCGCCTACTTTGGAACGCGAAATTTAATTTACCAGAAACTTAAATATTTGTCTGACATCCAAATATGATTAAACACTTCAAATCTGTCGCATATACTACAAAATCAAAACTGGCATGTGAAGTTTCCTCAGCCTCAGAAGTGGACGAATTCTCCGCACTTGGGAAATGCTGGCAGATGGAGACGAAACATTTTCTCTACTTGATTCGTTTCTTGTTTTTGTTGTTGACAAAAAACCCAAAAGTTATAGGGGAGAACGAGGGGGGCCAAATAGTCTTCAAAGTTTTATACTTCTCTTGTCTTTTAACATTTTTTGGTCATAAGATTTTGAAAATAATTTATGGAATACAATTAAAATTGATAAGAAAAAGTTTGCTTGAGTAGATATGATTTTCTTCAACCATTTAAAACATGTGCCCATTTATCTTTCATGAAATTCGACTGATGACTAAATAAACACTCATTGTTAGGAGTCACACAACAATTTTTTGCTTTTTCGGCTTTTGAAAAATGTCTTGGCACACACACGCACACACATTCACGCATACACACATTCATAGGCAATCACTGGATCAGTACGACAAGTGGTTGCCATATGTTTGTTTTAACCCCACGGGTCGATCGACAGACAACGCGGAGTAGTATTATAATAACAAGAAAACCCTATGCTATCGTCCTCTACCACACTGTTTACTTGTCTAAAGTGGACTTTACCAAAGACGCCGTAACTATTATTTATAATTTAATTGTAATAAGTTCTTAAGTTTAAAATATTCAATTAGTGAACGGAGGGTCCATGTTGCGTATAGTCACTCCAATTTTTTTGTATATACCACATATGAATGCCAAAGGCATGACGAGAGCTACTAAAATTTTGCGAGAGATGAAGACAAAAATATTTAAAATAAAAAAAATTATTATTTTTTTTTTAATATTCCATTTTATTGTCTATATATTTTTGCATACGAATAAACGAGATTTTTATTCAGAAAATGAGACACTCAAAATTTCAATTTAATGCGTTACAATGGCATTTCCCATTTTCACATTTTTTCAACATAAATTTGATAAGCAAAAAATTTAAAAGTCAAAATCTTTTCGCTCATTTTTACTCGTTATTTTCCCATTTTCGGAATCTACATTGTAGGAAGTAGGAATATGGTGTACTAGAAGGTGTATTATTTCGCTAAAATCGGTTCAGAGATCCGAACGTTTTCAAAATGCGCGCACACGTTACATACGCATTACACAAAGTACGCAAAGGCATCTCTTTTTAAATACCAACTTTTTGTGTTATATTTCATTCAAAATGGCATTGTTTGTTTCCTTGTTTGTTAAATTTTATTCCTATGACCGGTTTCGGCTTTTGACAATTTTCAGGTAGATTTAACTTACTGATAGTTATTTTACATGGTTGAGCAAACTGTAAGATAAATAACATAACAGTGAAATAAAATAAATTGCATTATCTATCTGAATATGGCCAGAAGTTGATATCGGTCGCCGGGATAAAATTTAATTAAGAAAGAAGTAGTATTTTTATTGAAATATAATTAAGTAACACCCTGTTATTTATGAAAATAATAATCATCGAGAACATTGAATTGAAAAAACAAATAAATAAAGATGGTACGGGATGTGTGCGCGGAATGTATTTTTAATTTTGCAGATATAGGCACATAGAGGGCGCCGATAGCAAAATATATGGTTCCGAAATTAATCTCAACACGTGTTGAAAATTTCGTCAAAATACATGATGTGGTTTAGTCATAGTGAATTTTTAAAGTTAGTAATGCCTTCAGAATCATGGAAGCATTGAATCGAGAGAATTACCGAGCGATAACTTTTTACTACTTTTGAAGAAGTTTATCGCAACAAGAATATCTTGCCGAGTTGGTTGCTGTTTTTGATAATGAAGCACCATAGCAATCTACAATTTCTCACTGGTATTCTGAATTCAAATGTGGACGCAGAAATCTTAGCGATGATCCTACACGAGGTCTACCAAAATCAGCGGCCACCCAGGAAAACGTTAATGCTGTGCGCGGTGATTAATGAAGATCGTCATGTAACTTACCGGGAGATCGAGAGTTCTTTCGGCATTTCTAAGACCTCAATCCAAAAGATTTTACATAACGAGTTCGGCATGAAAAAATTAGTCTCACGTTGGATCCTACATCTGTTGACCGATGAACAAATGGTAGCCTTTGTCAGTTGGTGCCGAAGGACTCTGAATCGTTTCAACACAGGCCGCTCAATAAATGTGTACAGTATCGTCAGTTGTGACGAGTGTTGGATTTATTCTTATGAACCCGAGAATAAACGTCAGTCCACTGTTTGGGTATTTCAAGATGAGGAGAACGCAACGAAAGTCATCCGTTTCCGCAGTGTGTCGAAAAAAATGGTCGCAACTTTTATATCAAAATCCGGACATGCGGGCTACAATTCCTTTACAAAACCGAAAGACGGTAACTCTGATTAGTACACAACTCTTTGTATACCAGAAATCATTTCTGAGCTGCGAAAAAACAATCCACAGAGTCGGATCATTCTTCACCATGACAATGCGAGTATTCACCACACTACTCGCCAAACATTTGAGTTTTTGGAGCAACAAAACATTGAATTGCTTGATCTTTCACATGGAAGATTTAAATCACCAGTCGATGCTTTACAGATGCGATGCAGTCAGTACTTTTCAAATGACCATTTCGACATACACATGGAATAAGTGCTTTAACAATTGGTTTGAGCAAATGCACAAGTGCATCGACTATGGTGGCAAGTACTTTAAAAAACAATAACGGACATCCCTCGTATTACCATGTTTGGATTCATGTATACGATGTTCATAGATCAAGTATCTTCGGCAGATGCTCTTTCACTAGAGTGTGAAAACCTTCCTTTCTCCCGAAAGCAATCAAGGTTTATTATAAGTCATTAGTAAACTGTCTTAATGGCTTCAATTTATTTTGGGAAAGGTTCTTGCCCTCTTAAAAAAAGACAATGTAATAATTTTCAAATTATTTATTATACTTCTACGTGCATAAAGCATTTGTTTACTTTACTGTAATTAAAAACGAACGCGCTGGAATAGATTTTGTTGTAAGATCATGAACATATTTAATCTCGATATTTTTATCTTTCATGTACTATATACAGGGCCAGCCTAGTATCTAATCTACTGATACCCTGATGCAAATTTTAGTTGATGTGCCCGTTCTTTGCCGTTTCACGCCTAGGCCCATGTGGCCGCTGTAGCGTTCAAGTTGATTCCTGGAAATTTCGCATGACACCGCTGCCTTTTCGGCGCCTTGATACTGTGCATCACCTTGAGCCTGCCCTGAATACATATTATGTATGTAGGTACCAGTAAGGACTCAAATTTTTTCGAATTCCATATAGAATAACTCAAGCCCTATTGATCCGATTTCAGTGTAATTTGACACTCAGGTGTACAGTTGCTGCTGCCAGCTACCTGATAGTCAGAGAATGCCAGAGTATATGACAGCAGATGTATGCATGAAAAAAAAAGAATAATTGCGCGATTTAGATGTGGGAGTGAGAAAAGGGGAAACAGGTATTGTATTGATGAAAGTGAGGGGATGGTCGGTCGTAAAATTTCTTATTTTAATAAAACATGCAATTTTTCGGAATCCTCCTGTCATGATTGACACTGAGATGAGTGGGTTGTTGAATCGATACGTCGCGCTCAAGTGAATTACGCCCAGATCAAACCTCATTCTTGGTTCTACTTGCAAATTGTGTCTTAGGCACGACTATATATTCGAACGTTACCCTAATCGAGTATTTTAGGCTGAAAGTTTAATTACTAGGTGAGGCACATGACCAACACTGAATAAATCAACATTTGCTTTATGTAGCTTAGGCTAAAATTTCCTTCGTTCAGTTTATGACAAATGGGGTGACCGTGACGTGCACAAATTTTTATTATAGTACTTCAAAAGTCCAAAAATGTAAATGTTGTAGATTGCATCCTGTATGCGGACTGAGCATCTTTGGAACTATACAAACGATAGTACTATGATTGAAGTGCTATCAAAACAAAATAGCGCACATTTTTTAAAGTGTCAGTCATAGAAAATGTCTTTTTCAAAACTTTGTAGTAAAAATGGGACAGACATATCGTAACTTTGTATTATATTGAGACACTTGTTACCATACGCTCCCGCCATCTTGTACTAAGGCGTTTGGAAATAAGGACTATTTCGCACATTATATTTTTAATATCGTTATATTTAAAAATGTTGGCAAGCATAACTATCTCTCTTCAAAATGAAACCCTTTATTTAAAAGAGAAAAGCATAGTAATTTGCTCTGGTGTGGGCAGACTTTACATTTCCACAGATGAGTGTGCATGTGTTGTCTACCGGCGTGTATTCTTTATTTCCGATGACTGGCTATAATAATATATAACAATATATATATATATATATATATATATATATATATATATTCGTACCAC
>WYDF02080809.1:0-11159 GCA_009867245.2 Adranes taylori | reverse complement strand
ATATATCAAGGAATGGAATATATATATATCAAAATTCCTCAAATTAATTGGGATTCATTCATTATAAATTGGAAAGGGTGTCTCTGGCTTCATTTGTGCTTCATTGTTATAAGGGTTATTAGTGACATTTCTTATCTGTAGTTTTATTTGGTCAAGAATTGGTGGTGGCACACTGGTGGCACACTCGATTGTTCGGTTACCTCTGGATCCAGCTCTCATTACTTTTAGTTCATTTAGGGAATTTAGTTTCTACGTTTGACCTTGTCAAATTGGTTACTAACTATCTGAAATTTAAAATGTGTTTTGACATATTGATAATTATTCAATATTTTCTTTCAAATCTCAATTTGTAAATATGTAAAGAAAATAATCCAGTTCTCCAGTTCAGGATTATCTTTTGTAAAGTATTTTGGTTTGAGCAAATCAATAATTTAAATGTTCAAATTATTAAAAAAAATTTAAATGTTTCATTAAATCATCTTTAAAGGGCATCTCTCTTTAGTATATTCAACGTCCTAAGAACGTTTTACTATAGCTTCAGTCATGCCATACACAAATTTTAAAATAAAATAGTAAAAATTTTCTAAAACATCTTAGTACTTTTTGCTACAAAAATATTAAAAATATACATATTAATTTATTGCATTGTATAATATATTATAATTTTTCAAAAACAAAAATGTTAATACATTACTCACAGTGGCATAAAGGCATGCTGAAGATATTATGTATTTGCTTTAATCAATTTATTGTTATTAACTTAGCTATTTATTCAGTTCTTCTGAAGAAGGGGTAATTGTTTCCCCGAAACCTATCAAGTATATACGTTCAATCCTGGTAGCTGTGTATATTGTGTAAATTGTCATCTCTCACGGGGAAGGAGGATTTGGTTATTAAAATCATTAAATACATGAAGTTTTTGGAACACTTTGTTTTAATTCATTGAAATGTGGACTCCAACACTGAAGCGTACAAAATTAAAATGGAATAATGTCTAAAGGATAGAAAATCATTAAAATCAATATATTCCATAAAATAATGTAGTAATGTATCATTAAAATTTCATTAATTATACAAAGTTTAAAAAAATTATTTTCAGAAAGAATATTTACGTTATTTTTAGAAGAAACTGTTGCTACGTAACGTGACGTAACGACCCTCTATTGCCTTTTTAGCTACTAAGATCGTTTTATGCTTAGAGGAATGCTATTCACTTTAATACATTAATTGATTTACTACTAAATAAAGTTAGAGTTTTTATCGAGCCAGAATATGCGTCATTATAATTCCTAAAGCTTATCAACACTGAATAAATAAAACAGTAGACTTTGTAGTTGGTATGGTTGCAAGAACGCTTCTTACTTATTTCTACTAAATCAATATAAATTTAATTAAACTCTAAACAACCCTAACATAGACAACCTGTCTATCATAGGCAGAGCTGTCAAAATAAAAGATTTGATTCAGTTTAACAAAGATGTATTGTAACTGTACTTAAAAATGTTTACATACACATAAAATAACTATTCGTGCATTTCAATAAATAACGCCATCAAAATTAATAAAATAATATTTCCTGACACTACTACGTTGTGATGACCTATCGCTCGCGACACAGCTAACGGAGAGGACTTGTGTATGACAATGATGCAAAACAGTTTTTATATTTTCCCGGACGCCAGGTCAATTTAAGGTGAGACCGCACTTAGGAAATGATCGTCTTTCCTCGGCCTCAGCAAATCCTGAGGGCTAGGTAGCTTCGAGTCTTGCGAGTTGTCCAGAAATTGTTGTATGAAAGAGTTGTACAGCGCGATCTTGCGACTTGGTTAAGCCTAGTTAAGCCGTGTGGTTAAGCCTAACGCAAGTCCGTATCGTATACACAAGTATCACAGAATACAGCAGTGTGTTACCGAGTGATAGAGACAGAGAAAGGCTGGAAGTTTAACAATTCGGTGTGAAGGAAATAAGTAGAGTGTATAGAGAGATAACAATCATACACACAAACATAATATTCACACAATCATACACACAAAGATATTAATTCAAATCCCTTGGCGATCTGATTACTTCCTATGACTCTGAATAACTGTTATTTACGGCGATGATTTTATCCACTGCTTTCTTGGTTCGGCCAACCAAGAATTCTCTGCTACTTCTCCGGTTATTTATTCAAGACCGGAAAAGAACTAACTTAAATCTATCTAACAGTCCCAGTTTATATCAGATTGCTGCTCACACAAAATTATTTCGTGTGTGGTTATACTCATCACGACTCTATTTCCTACGGTCCCGTGCTTCTGTCGCACTCATCCTATACACGTACGCTGCATAGCCATACGGTCCACCATGGCTATGGCTTTAAAGGTCCGTTGCTGCACCACACATCACTCATGCACGCAGATCATAGGTTAACCAATAGGAATGAATTTAACAATCTGTCTTTCTCTCACTACTTATTATAATAGAGGGCATTCTTCCGCCCCGCCCCCCCCCCTCACTCTATACTTGCGTACATCGCACAAAGCAGAATAATTAGCATCAGCATTGTTCATTCTTAGTTCATGCATACAGTTGATTGTTTAAAAATATATTTTAGTTCGGACAATGTCTCATGTATTCTTAATATTCATAAGGAATTTTATTTAATATGTTAACAAGCTGGACAGTTCTGGGGTACAAGTACTCAAATACTGTATTCCAAGTACATTTCGGGTACTTTGTACCCGGTACCCGGTACATTTTCAATAAAGTACTCGGTACTCGTACGCATTGCCTATCGGGTAGAAGTATCTGATACCCGCATTTTAATGGAGTATATTTTTCCGAATACTTTAATATCCAAAGCGCAAGTCTGGACTGGGCTGTGTTTGTTGGTGTCGTCAGTGTCGATCCAGTCCATAATGTATTATATTATTAAAATAGACAATTCACTGGTGTGAGCGCATGTGCGTTTGTACAAAAAATATGAACTTTTCTATAGACTATATGAAGAGGATGAAGAGGATAAGGTTTAGATTCTAGGCCTTATTCAATCAGTTCCATTATCAATCTATAACGTGCTACGTTACAATGTACTGCTAAATTAAACAAAATGGCGTTTCGGAATTCTCAAATTACTTTTCAAATAATTATCAAACAGTTTACTTACAATTTCTGTTGACCCATCACAAACTTAATTTATAATTATTTTTATATTCACACACAGCGACCTTATTTATTCCATTACATTTATTTCAATTTATCCCGATAATTAAACTTACTGCCTAACAATTTGATTTACTTTATTCGTAAAATGCATACCTAAAAAGATTCACTTAATTCTAATAAAATGCTGTACTACTATACCACCTACTAACTTATTAACAATTTAATTTAATAATAATTTGATTTGGAATTAATTGTGACTTTATTCAATTTAATTCATAATTAGATTTTCACGGCGCTGACTAGCAGGAATTACACTTGAAATTTCTGAATGCCTCTTTCAGTGGGTTCTAGCTCGTCAGAACACCTGTGTGTTCTCCCCCACTCTTAGGTTACATCGGTCGATAAACGACAGCCCCGTTTTTCTAACTAGTTTGTCTAATAATAAACCTGCTTAAACCTTTTAAAGTATCCAGCCATCCTGAATTATCTTCATCATTTATAAGTATCAAATGCCCAAACTGTCTATCTTTAAACTAAATTGGAACTAGGACAAATTGCCTCGTTACAATATAAAGATTCATTCTATCTGAAAAAAATAGACACACACGTAGTGAGTCAGACGCAGGTGTTGGACGTTTGCGGGTTGACGTCCAAATCTAGACGTCAACCCGCAAACGTGAGGAAAGGAGTTTTTCGTTCATGAAGTTAGAAAGAGATGACCAAAAAATAAATTAAGTAATAGGCTTAATCAGAAGTGAGATGCACCAAACTTCTGGCGAACTCGGCAGAAATGTTGCGCGATCACCCTCCCTGAAAATATATAAGAAATTGTCTGTGGGAAACGGTACCCAGTCTTTAAGATTATTTCACCAATAGTTGCAATTGTTAGTTATAATGTTATTTCCTGACATATAATTTGAAACTAAAAGTATGTCGCGAAAGTTGTGAATTCAGTTTAAGAATATAACTTCATTTATGTTTGTAGCTGGACAGTACTCGGGTACAAGTACTCAAATACTGTACTCCAAGTAAAATTCTGGTACTCTATACCTGGTACATTTTCAATAAAGTACTCAGTAGTCGTACCCGTCACCTATAAGGTAGAAGTATCCGATGCCAGCGTCTTTTAATCGAGTACATTTTTCCGAGTACTTTAATGTCCAAGGCGCAAGTCTGGACTTGGCTGTGTTTATCGGTGTCATCAGTGTCGATCCTGGGCATAAAGTATTATATTATTAAAATAGAGAACTCACTTGTGCGCATGTGCAAAAAATTAAACTAATTACCCTTCATCATTGCGAAGATAGAGGAGACTCACAGCGACACCACCCTAGATGATTTGTTTGATTTCAATGAATCAGGTCCAGAACTTCCATCCAAACAAGTCACACAGACGCAGTCTCAATCACAATTTGCTACCGTAAATAAAGCAGTGAGAACCTCCACAATAGAGCTTGAACTGTACAAATTTCTGGATGAGAAAAAGAGTGGATTGATATCCTTAAATGATTATCCCATCATTAAAAAAGTATTTTTGAGGTACAATATCTGCTTACATTACTCTGCGCCAGTGGAGCGGTTGTTTTCATTCGCCATAATTGTCAACAGCCCACGTGGAAATGTCCTGACTGACTGTGAAAAATTGGTCATAATGAAGGCGAACAGAGTTTAGCGAGGCGAACCGGTACTCGTACTTCAGTTCATTGATGTACTTAATACTCAGATTAGTTGTTCGTATATACAAGGTGCATTCATGGTGCTTTTTCTAATTTGTTTTGTTGATATTCTTACGTACCAATATACGTTATGAAATACGATATACGTCACGATGCGATTAATCATAAAACAAGTAGTGCATAAACGAAATTGTGTAGTGGGCCCGCTACCTTGTGGCGTATCCAAGAGCATCGGGTGTGGTCTTCTATTAGTAGTTAGTGAAGTTCTTGTTAGGAAATACAATCAAAATAAAAACTCAAGTGTTTAGTGCAATTGATAAATCCAAAATGTGTTCCAAAGAGATTTTCAAAAAATTGTTGATTAGCTAGCAGACTACAGACAGGCTTTAGTAAAATCTGAAGCCGCAAGGAAGGAATCCGAAGGTAATGCTGACAAGCTTAACGGGCAGGTTAAGCTTGGTTAAGCATTTCGAATAGCTTAACCAGGCAGGTTAAGCACTTCAAATAGAAAACGATTTACGCAAAAGCAGATAGAGGAAAAGGCGATTCGTTCAAGTAGTTCTCAAAATGAAGTCGCCGTAGACGAGATCAGCCAAAATCAAAATGAAACACATAATGCAATGTTAAAACATGGCTCAAGACCAAATTCTAACTAAAACTTTATCAAAAACTCTTATTATGATAAATTCTCCCAAAATGAAGAGGATATGGAAGAAGACGATGCACCCTCACAACAAGACCAACTGATGAATCAACAAATGACAACAAAACCCATACTCAAAACCAAGAAGGAATCAACCAGGCCCCAAATACTAGTAAACCAGCTCACATAGTGGTGCACAACCAATACAACTACGCCAATATCAAAAAATTTATAGAGTTGAACAAAATAAAATTCGAGCTAGATACACTAATGATGGAATAAAAATTCATACAAATACTCCAGCGGATTTTTGAAAAACCCGTAGGCTACTTGAAGGCATGAACGAAACATTCCACACGTTTCAGCTACAAGAAGAAAAATAACTAAAAGTGGTTATTCGTGGTCTACCAACTGACTTATCCAACGTGATAATAAAAAAAAGACCTGGGAAATCAAGGACTGCCAATACATGCTGTAACAAGATTAGGAAACAAAGCAAGTAAGTTTCCAATGGTTATGATTAATACAGAAAAATCCATTCAGTGGAAACAGTTTTCGACGTTAGCAAAGTTATACATATGAAGATATCCACTGAGCCTAAACGTAGACCAACGTGTACTCAACAGTGCTATAAATGGACACGTATAATACTGTTGCACGGCTGCTCAAATATACGCAAAATGTTCAGGACCCTACCCATCCTTTAACTGCAAACTAGAAGTAGAACAATTCAAATGCATCAACTATAAAGCAAATCCTAGAGCCAACAGTTGGAATTGCCCACTCTATGCGGATTTACAAAAATTGGAGAAATAAAAACAAAATGAAGAAAGAAAGGAAGCTTCAAACGTTCAGCTTCTGGAGTCAGCTACGCTTAACGGACAAACAATATGGCATCACAAAACAGCACTTTGGATCTAGAAAACACGATTACACAATTAATATCTGGTATGACTCCACAAATAATTAATAGCATACAAACCGCCTATGGATTATACGTCAAAAATAAGAATAAGTATCTGGAATGCAAATGGCATTTTAAAACGGCTGTCAGCATTAAAAACCTTTTTGAATGAAGAGGACATTAGTATTATACTAATTAGTGAAACACGGCTGTCCCCAGGAGATAGAATGTCAATTCCAGGCTTTCAGACTTACATAACTGATCGGCTGGTCAGCCTAGGAGGAGATTCCTCAGTGCTCACAAAATCTAAATACAGTAATGCTCAGGTAAGATTGAATACCCCAAATGTAGAAACAATAGGAGTGAAAACGTATATAACAGGAGAGAAATTTGTATTCGTTGCCATGTACCAAAAGCCCAAGATGATAGCAACATCACAAGATTTCGTCGAGAGCTGCAAGCATGTAAAACCAATGTTAGGTGGCGATCTTAAAAACATCCTTCTTGGGGCAGCGAGCTGACAACGCAGGCAAAAAAGTATTTTAAATCGGAAAATCACTAAATCAGATACATATTATAGGACCAAATAGTCCCTCCTCATTTCCATTCAACTTTAGAAATAGAGGAGATGTCATAGACTTTCCATAAAATTCAAAAAATATTAGTTGCTACCATACACAAGCTTTCTTCATATTACCATCCGGCAATTGCAAAGATTTTACCCAAAAATCAAGAACAGCCCACATGAGAGTAAACTGGATGAAATATGAAATAAACCATGATCCAGACATTTAACGAAAATATCCAAAACCCAGAGGACATAAACGAGTCAGTGGAAAAGCTCACAAACACTATCAAAGACAAAATAAAGGAAAAAGAAATAGACAAAATGCTGAACGAAAAAAGAAAAGGACCAAAATAAAAGTATGTCTGATCTAAAATACACTAAAGGAATTCCACATGCTAACATTTAGTTCACATACTAAAGGTGAATTCAGTATAATATGACACGAAATAAGTATATTATCACATGGGAAAATGCATTCATCTTACTGTATGTAGTTTATAATTAAAAATTAGGAAATAACTACCTACGTTAGTTTACTTCTATTTACATATCCGTACAAACTAGACTTTATCTATGGGAATCAAAGATTTGCATTATTTTTACCGACGGAAGTAATTATTTATATGTTGCTCATTATGCAGAATTATCGGAAGAAATAAACCGTATAGTTGTTGTCACCTGTAGTATAGTAGTCGCCAATCGTCTATCGTATTGCAGTCGTCTATCGTGTCGTTACCTGTAGAAGTAAGGGAACGGTATTGATTATAAACGAATCACCAGTGAGTGAATGTAATTACTAAAATGATTTTGATTGAAGGTAAATCCATAATGGACTAACATAATTTTGAAAATTAGGAGATAGCAGTTGGCTACAGGTAGGAGGAAATTCTAAATTTAATAATATAGAGGGAACCGCTGTCCAACAGAGAATTGAAAATAATATTCGTAAAGTAATGAGTTAAAATTAATTCCAAATAAAGTCATGATTAATTAAATCATATAATGATCTTTAGTAATATGTCATGGAAAATAGTAGTGCACAGTATTTGATACTAAATAATAAATTCTTTTGTGTACAATTATTCATATAAAATAAATAAAACAAATTAGGAGACAAGTTAATTTAGTGAAAATAATAAAATATTTATCTATACCTAACAGTGTTGATTTTATAATGTACTAACTCAAAACCTGTAAGTACATCAAATAATTTATAAATAATTGCAGAAATAATTTGATTAAACATGAAATGCCTTTGCTACGATAATTGTTGTCTTCAAACATTACTTTTATTAATTATTTTTGTTGAGAACATAGTTTATTGTAAAGCGCAAATATTTATTTTATTTTTAAGTAGGCGTACCCAGATTATTATTGTACAAAAGAGTAATTGTATTTTTCTCTTTTGTTGGCTCGTAACTAGAACTCAATCTAATTACTATGGAGTACCGTTAGATCGACGTGGTTTGGAAAGAAATGCCCAGTTGTAATGCTAATTTGGTACTCTTGTTTATTAAAGCTAATCAGTCGTTTTTATAACAACACGACATTTAGGTAAATGAATTGATATGTGATTTTATGTGTACGGTTTTACTCACAAAGTTTGTTTACATTAACTCAGTCTAATCAACTGTATTAATTGCCATATAAGTATTTATAAATTTTCAAAAAGGTTGTAATACATGACATTGAAATAAGCATGCTTTGGCGGCCGTTTGTTCTAATTGTTTTTAAATCATATTTCGATTTATTATATTTCGGAAATAATATATAACTAAATGAAATGAACGAAAAATTAATGAAACATTAAGAAAATAAATATTTATACAATATTTCCATGTCTTAACAATTTGTAGCTGTTAAGGGTTGTGCATTACCGATAATTGTACAGATAAATTTATGATTAAATCTGAAAGGTGCGCACTAGATAAACAATTACTAGGTCTTGTGTGTTTCATTTATTTTAAGCAATTCTGTGAGTAATAAAAGTTAACATGTTGGAGCAAATAATTAAAGTATACATACTGATAATAAGGTGTTCTACTAATGACCCTGATGACTAAGGAAAACTGCGTAGCTTCACGTTAAATTGTTCTGTTTAGCAAATAACGTAAGATTAGCAAACCTTATCCAAGTACTATTATTACAATTGGGTGGTGTCAAGTTAGCTCGTTATGTATAAGCATTGAAAGTATATAAAGTGTATGCAGTAGAATTAAATTAAAATGAGGACATTTTTTCTCGTTGCAGTATGAGAATTAATAATAAACAAAATAATATATTTATAAATAAAGTAAAATTAAATAGCCCTTAAAAATTTTCAACTAGCAAACCTGCCTAATAATTTTTATTAGTGTAAAGCGAAATAAAAAAAATCCTATAAAGAATATCTTATGCATTCATAATACTCGAACACATTTATCGTACATTGATCTGCAATTTATTTGAATGTCAACTTGAGAACAGAATATATATGAAGTAGCTATATTTTATATTGTGCTACTGTTTCTAAGTCTATTTGTCGAGTCAGGAATATGTTACCCATATTTTTTGTTCTTCTTTCCCAACTCTATATATTGTTCGTATATTGTGCCAATGTCGTGCTTCATACGAATATCGAGTTTTGCATAATTTTATTAGATCCATATCACACAATGATAGATAAAATGTAGCATTCTTTTCCACAACCTATAATTTTATTATAGAAACCAATTGATTTAACTTCTATGTGAACAAGTATGTATACGTGGGTAATAGAATTCAGACAATGAAATTGTTGAATTGGAATGAGAATGAATATCTATTTTCGACATTATTTGATAGAAAATATTTTAGAGCAATAAAATATAGTATAAACAATAAAATATTTTAAAACAATAAATATTTGCAATAAAATATTAATGGAAAATATTTTAATACCAGTTCTAGTTTTTCATAAATTTTATTCGATGGAAAAGAATTAAATAAATCGCGTTTCAAAAACTACATGGTAACGCTGATGACTCTAATATTATAATGAATAAAAATCGCCACAGCGATTTTTTTATAAGTAAATGTTCAAGCTGAGATGATCTCAGATCTAAGCTGGCATATGCAAATATTCTATTATATATGAGAAAAATATGGGGAGGCTCCACTCAACGTCTGTTTGAGATTATCTTTTTCGCGTTAATGTGAGATATTTTTTTACTTTAGAGAAATTTATACGTATCAGTTCACCCGTTTGTTTTATATTGGGATATTGGCATGCACTGAATTTGCACAGGGTTGAATTAAATGTAATCGGTATGCAAGCAGGTTAGCTTAGTTTATAATGTATTGCTGTAGTCACATGTAAGATCTTTCAATGATTTACTTAATTATTTAATGCTGAAGTTGTTTGATGTGGAACACATAGGGAAGCTTTTATTAATTATATTCTTTATTTACGTATGTTGTATATGTTATTTTATTGCGACAGGTTTTACATAGCCGGGCTATACTCGTCAGGCCCCTTTACAAAAAATTACAATGCAAGATGTTTATATAAATGGTTAAGTTGTTCGAAAGAATTTAACTTTAAGAGATTAATTATCCATGCGTGAGTCTTTTGTTTAGTTATTAATTATATTTACATGATGTAGCTAACCCTCAAAGTCGTTGACCCCTTACAAAATGGGACGCTACAATATGGTGTAGGCGCCGAATCTTTGTGTAGAGGACACAATTATATATTGTAACGTTGTATATTGTAATTCGGATATGGTTTGATTGCCTTCACATTACTAGCAAAAGAGACAATTGTAAAATGAGTAACGTAGCAGTTCTTTTTTGCAATCGGGATTTTTATTGCAACACATACTATCCGCGCGGTTTACCTCTATTAAGTTACTTATACAGAATAAGGCTAACAATGAATGTATCGTTTAAAACAATACTTAACACTTTGCGGTAAGGTTCCGAGTACCGTCCTGACTGTATATAACTATAATTGTCTATATAACAACTTAATTTTCTTACCTTGTGTTAATAAATTGTTGTGTTTCTTGTGTTAGTAAATACTCCATTACATTTACATAAATGTTTTACCATTGTTTTAATATTATTAGTACATTTTCTATCTATAGTTTGTGTACGAAATTGTATTTCTTATTTGGTGAAAGACCTTATTTCGGTACGCCACTGGTAAAATAGAAGAGATTATATTTGCATACCAAATAACATTGTTTAAGCATCGTCATC
>WYDF02080798.1:0-11159 GCA_009867245.2 Adranes taylori | reverse complement strand
TCGAACGCTTTGGAGTAGTCGACAAAGCACATAAACAATGTGACGTTATATTCGCGCGCTTTTTCGATGATCTGGCGAATATTCAGTATTTGTTCGATGGTGCCTCTTCCTGGGACAAAACCACTCTGTTCTTTTATTACATACTTAAATTTCTAAACTAAATGAAAGTTGATCAACACTAGAGATATTGTTGAATTTTTACGGCAGTTTTATGGTTCTGATTAACTCTGCTTGATACCGAATATATTTTTCAACATTCGTAATTGTTTACAGTATCTAGCTCAAAATGAAATAGCGAGAAAAATTTATATGCAATCTTGAATTTGAGTAGATTATTTGATTGGCATAAACGCATTTTAGTAAAATACATAACGTGGTGTCTACGATTTGGAAATAAAAGCGAGGAGAATATTACGTACGGTTCGTATTCCTCGATAATCCAGAAAGATCCCTCAAACTGTAATAAAAGAACGCAACAACGGAAACTTCATTTGTTTCTTAACGTCGGAATGCGCGCGTGCACGCACGCGAATCATGTAACTACATCTAGTTTACATTCATAGAGTGTACAGTATACTTCGCTGTGCATGTTTGTTGTGTAAATTTAGTATGCATTAATACAACAGATGGGTTTGATATTTTGTGTATAGCCTCCTACATTGATGAATCACATTAAATGCTATAGGTTCAGAATATATAAATATAATAGAAAATAAGAACATATATTGCTTAATGATTAGAGAAACTTTTTCCGTGGCTAAATTTGATATTATTCGTGCAACGTTTAAGGAATAATAGCGTCCGCTCATAGCTACTGGTTGATGGTCAGATATATCTTCTTATGGTATTGTGCGTTGAATTTTGTGACATGGAATTGAGTTAGCTTCATTAGGGTAAATTGATTCCTGTTAAAACACATTCAACTCAACCGGGAATGGTAGAGCAAAAATAGTAATTTATGTAGGACATAGTCAAACTAATAAAAGGTTATTTGCGTATTTTAATACATTTATACTTAATTCAATTTATAATTAAACAACACTTATTGGAACGCTTCCTTGATTTAAACTAAGATTCAATCTTAATAATATGAACACCGCCAATGAATTAATAAAACACGGTTGATTTTAAAATACTCTATTAATCACCAAATAATTTGTTACACATGCAACAACAATTATCAATGGTTTACGAAATTTGCCAAATAATAAAACAAGTCTGGTTAAGATGTTTTCCTATTTAAATTAAATTCAATTAGTCAGGTATAAACTATAATGGTCTATAAAATAGGAAAACACTAAAGTAACAAAAGTAAAATATTCTATTCATGCCTTGAAATAAATGATTTAAAATTTAATTTAAATATGCATATATGTCATTCGTACACTTTATTTTGAATATGTATATAAATATATAAACTATTAAGGTACATTTAAATAAAAGTTAATTGATTGTTAGCATGTTATAAAATGAAAATTAATTACATTGACTATAATTATTTCTCAGAAGAAAATCAAATGTTTTCTCACATCTCAACATCTGCCATTATTTTCACAATAACGAACAAAAATATAAAATCCAACTAACGTACTGATTGCGAACTAATTAATTTTTGACAAGAATCTGAATCCTCTTTTCTACTGAATTTTCCTTTTTATACTTTCATATCAGCTTAACCCGCGATACTTTGTAATATGTTTCGCAGAAGTTTGTTTCATCATTGCATCTCACTTCTGCTTCTTTGAAAACCTCTTACTTAGATTATCTTTTCATTATCTCTCTGTAACACATAGGAGCGCAACAATTTATTCGCGTTTTAAGACAACTTTCTGTTCTTCTCTTATTCCTGAGTTCTTTTGTTGTACCCATCGTCTGTCTACGTTCTGATTCATTTCGCGTATTTATTTTCCGGATAGTTGTTTTTAATCTGAGATTATTTAATTTAAATTAATTAAAATTTTAATGACCAATGGATATATTATTTTATAGAAATTGATTTTAATAAATTCTTATTGTTTAGACATTTCCCTTGATCATGTATAGTATTTAAAATACCTATGTTGTAACCCAACGAATGGAATTCGTCTAATATATTTTGGCGTTATATTATTAGAAAAATTATAACTAAGAGCGTAAAAAAATTTAATAACATACTTATTTAAAAACAAATTTCAAACTTACTGAGATAATTAGCGAGCTATAATTGAATTCTTATTAATTTAAAATCTATCATCTAATAATCTTTATCAAATTTATTCTTCACTAATTACTCAGAGCATGAGCCAACGCAACAATAAACTTATCAACTAAATCTCACCACACAACCCATATAGGATACACCAATTTATTTGAGATTCCTTCTGTAGTCCTCTCTAATGCCCTTCGGCTAGCTCTATAAAAGTGTAACTATTAATAATACTATTACCTGGATCTTATGAGCCACGTATTTTGTTACAACTGAGGGACACCGGTAATATCTCACTCTTCCAGGAAGAAAATACGAAACCTGCTCTTACGATAATTCCACCTGGTTATATTCCACAATGTTAAATGAGTTAAGCAATACACAAACTTATCAAAGTTTTAACCGTTTAATCGGATGAATTAATTATAAAATGAGAATGATGAAAATGATAATGAATTCTCATATAACTAAATATAAAACAATATTTTACATAAGTTTGCAACGCTACGTAATCAAGATATAATCTAGTTAAAATTCAATAATCCTCCAATCCCTATTAGTTACAACCAAAACCCTCAACCCAATCCGTTAGCGGAGGGTTGTTCTACCAAACGTGAGATGGGTAATAGGGGAATTTTTGTATGGGTTTGCTCATAATTAAAGGTACCTGATTCATTGGTTATTTTATAAGATAACACTTCACTTTAGCAACTTATAGCAATGTTATTAATTGAATAATTGACGCGGAACAGTCTAATCTAAATACCCCTGTTAGCCTCATTTAATTTAGTATAAAACACTAGGCCGGACCATCACGAAGGTGGACCTACCGTTTTCTAATTGTGTCTTTTGTAGCTGAGTAACTTAGTGGTCAACCCTTAAGAATAGTCTTAATAAGCCTTAATAATTCAGGCATTAGAACTGAAATATTTGTTAACCTTAATCAAATTGTATTGGTCGTTAAAAATGTTCACCTACCCTAAAAATGTTCATCCCTAAAAATGTTCATCTAATGACATGCTCATTGATTCCCATACGTAAAATAAAATGATTTGTTCAGTTACATGAAAGAAATGTTAAACTAGGTACTTACAGATTTTGCAGCTGTACACAAACTATTTATTTATTATTTTAGGGTAACGCACCATTATCTTATTTATTTAATTATATTTAGCTTTACCTTGATCAACAAACTTTTTACTAATTAAATTTGTGTCTACTTTATTCATTAAAATTATACTGAAGTTAATTTCTCTGAATTATTCTCAAAAATATTAATGCTAAGTGTCGCGCTATATTAGAGGAATGCATAACAATAAAATACTTAGTAAATTTATGGCCACACGTTAATTAGACATGATTTTTTATTTAATTATTATTCTTATATTATTTTATTCCGGATTATTATTTCGCTACTTAGTCTAGCATTACGACGTTTGTCGGTCGCTAAAATTTACTCTCCCTCTACTACAACTGGGCATCTTTTTATATATACTGATCTCCTTCTACATAACTATATGCATATTTTTCGTCATGATTAATTTATACATACTTAACACCTTCTGGAACCTTCGCTATTCCCCTCTTCTGGTAAAATACATTTGGTCATTGTATTCCACTTAAATGTCTATACTGATGTCCTATACTAATAAATCCCACACAGCGTCCATTCATTTCTTATAAATCAATTACCAGTTAAATTAATTTGGTCACTTACACACTGGCATAGCGCACTTAGCTTATTGTTATTACACCGACCCTGACTTTCTTAAGCCACGCCTCCTAAATATTCTTTTTTTCCGATACTTTGAATGATAAGCACCTCGAAAACACTCTAGTTCCGTCGGAACTTAATCTATTTCTATATTGTAATTCTGAACTAATTAAGATGCTTTTAAAATGTATTCACTCTATTTTACTATATTTTCCTGCATAAGTAGAAGCTTGGATGGTTCTCTAAATGTTAATTACTACTTGTAGGGCTTTCCACTAGCATGCAACATGTTTATTGCTAACACCTCTTCACAAGATCTATGCGTCCTGAATTTCTTGTATCTTTTGTAAGTACTGCATGTTCAATCTTTCTAATCTCCAACTTAACTTGAACATGGGCAAATCTCCACGTTACACTTGCCCATGTTAAAATGTTCATGGAACAAATCTCTTCTTGATGTCCTACAGCCTCTGGTATACTTTTTGGCCTAGGTACAGTTGAAACATTTGTTTAACCATTGAGATTTTGTTTATCCTCTGACATTATCCTTCCTCTTTTAATACTAGTCATATTTGCTAAGTGATTCTTCTAAAGCCAGAAATTTTTATTATTGAGAAGAGAAAACCTTGCAAAATGAGCTAAATTGCTTACGTCTTCAAAAACTAGAAAACTTAAATTATTATCCTCATTTCGGATCACTTATCAAAAACTGAAGATAATCAAAAATAAGTTACTTTTGATGGAGACTTCTCAAGTAAAGCGATTTTTTTACTGCAATTTCTCGCCTTAAAGCAACATTTCACAGTCTTTTATAATCAGACGCTACTACTCATGACAAATACGTAGGATACAACATCAAATAGCAAAACTAATGATCAGTTAATATTAGGAGTAGTATTCTAGATCAGTGCTTCTTAAAGATTTAGGTCTTGGCCTTCCCAAAAAGGTGCGGCGAAGAATCGCGACAATTCTTAACCAACTTGAGTTCCAAAAAAGAATTTTATGAGGACTTAGGTTATCGGCTTGATTTGAAGTGGAGTCGCGATATCAAAAAGTTTAAGTGCCACTGCTTTAGCATATGTTTATTTTGTATTTGACATCATGCTTCTAGAAAACTCTCAATGGATCTTACTACGATCTTAGTTGTTTTAAGCAAATTCGTTTAGAACCATCGCAATATATCCAATATTTTTATTTGCCGCCAGATATTATTCCAAATTTTCAATGTTGAGATGTTTATGTGTTTTTATGTAAATATGTCATTGCCCTTAGAATCGCTTATATCTTAGCAAGGGTCTTGTATGTTTTATGTTGAAACAGAAAATGTAATCAGTAATGCTCTAACACGTCACGTTTCCTGTATTACGTCATTCCTGACGCATTATTGAATTCATCCGTGTTCTTGTGCATGTAGCTGTACTGCGAATAACTCGTGAAATGCAAACAAATGTATCGATTTTAATCAAATTTCGTACATATGTATATCAATTTTGGCCATCACTTCTCCAAACAATCTAAGACAAAACGGATATGCGCCTATTTGAATTTTTGAAATACCTTGAAAACTGGGCGCCTAAAACTTACTACACATATAGTTTCTTGCAATCTGTATGCAATTGTCTTTATCATTTAAATAATTTTAATTGAATGCGATGTTGCCGGGTCTAAACTTGAAACGTTCTTTGCGATATTGTCGCGTTCCATTCTACCGAATTAGGGGCTTTTTCAAACGATTAAGTAGGTACCTGTAATTTAAACCAACTTGTTGAAGGTTAAATCAAAGAGCATCATTTGGTTTAGTAAAGTATAATGAAATCGAAATATAGTAGATTAACATGTTTGACAAAATAATGTCGAAAGTTTATATTTAAAAAATAATTAATGATATAATGATTTCTTAAAACATCAAATAAAAGGAACAATTCTAATGCATAATTGATGAAATAAAATGAAGCATTAAAAGCTTTCAATAATAATTAAGTAATTCCATATGAAATCGTACATTCAAATGTCACACTGCGCTGTCAAGATTACTGACCAATATATATTTAAAATTGGAACTTTCAATGGAAACTACCGACGCATGCATACTAGTGGTTGTTGCAAATTGTCATACTCCTCTCTGACACTCTAATGAGGAATGATTAATTACAAGTTGTATCATGCCTCATTAGATATCTACTCTCTAATATGTTTTTCCATAATGCCTCTAATGCGTCAATGCCTCTAACCTCAAGGCATCTAATATGTTTTCCTGAGCGTAGCATGCTGCTTTCATTTCACGGCGATTGTTTAAAGTTGATAACAACCAGTTTATAATTTTGAACATTCTTCAACCTTTTGATCGATGCTGCTCAATGCATGTGCATTGATTATAATTGACCCTTGTAACGTTTTATTTGTGATACTGCTGAGCAAGACCTTACTCTACGTTGTTTTTCTTAGCTTGTGGACAAGGGTTTTATCAATTCAATATTTTTACGAAAGATGGCGCTACTTTCGATTTTTAATTTTTATTGATTATTTAAATCTATTCAATTCGTATTTCACTCAATTGGGACAGAAAGAAATAGAGATTTTTTGTATTATTGCAGACTTATTAAGTCTCATGATATTTAGTGTTTATGAGCAACCACTTTAAAGACTGGGTCTATAGTAATGAAAGTTCCCAATAGATGGCATTATTTTCTATCATCGTTTTTCAGTTTGGAAGTGGTGGTATATTTATCAAACGAGATGTGCGTCAGTAGGCGCTTTAAAATTTAAAGAATATTAACACTAGAAATAAATTGTCAGGGAATAAGCATTTGGAATTTTTGATGATTGTGTTAATCAACCTGTGAGGTTGTAGGGTTTTTGATTTTGAATGATATTGGGCCTTATGATGGATCTATTTCTGCAACGTAAGCGTAGAGCATACACAGTAGGGAGAGAATTATCGAATTGATGGATCCAGGAAGGCGGGCTTCTCACTTGTGACTTCGAGCTATAACACACAGCCGTCATTTTTGCTAGCTCAGGAATTTCAGTAATCGGATTAGAAACTTTCTGCTGATAAGCCCAAATTTTGGGATAAAGTTATCCCAGTTCGTTTTTGCGTGTTATTAGGGCAAACGGTCTGTATACCACATTTGGAAGTTTGATTTTCTTTGGAATTATAGTTTTGAAGGCCATTGATTAAAAATTTCGTTCGTTACTGGAATTTAATAAGATCGGAGCAGCAATAAGACAGGAAAGGAAAAACCAGCTCTTTATTTAGTTGAAAAGTACCTTGTTTGAAAAAGTGAGGTCAGGAGGTGGTCGGCCATTTTCTTTTGCTATTACGACGTATTAATTTTTTCGTCGTAATAGCAAATGATGCGATATGATGCGAGGCTTATGATGGCTACAAATATAAATTGTCGTTAAAAAATGTGAAGCTTTTTAAATGTGTTGATACAACTTCTTGTTTTTTGTTTCTACAAATACCTACAGATCTTGTAAACTATGACCTTGGAGATGAAACTATGACCAGTAACATGATATATCTTTTATATGAATTCTGCCTACCTAAGATTGTATGCCTATATTATTAAAATTTTATAAAGATAGGCTATATTATTAAGATAGGCATACAATCGAACGCATGCAAAATTCATATAAAAGATTTTCAAATTGGCTTGCCGGCCGAAGGTGGTGCACCGAGCACAGCATTGGTTTTCATTGACAAATGCAATGATGTGAGGTAAAAGCGGAGGGTACTGAAGAAAGCTATCACTTCTACCAAAAATGCGCATCTACCCTAACTTTCACTTTTAAGCCAATTTGAACTTCTTAACGTCAATATGAAGTTTGCAAACTAATTAGCTGTCTTAACACATAGTAATACTTCTTATAAGTTATAAGCTATACATTCTCAATTGAAAATATTGTAGATTTGCCTTTGTTTAAAATTTTTCTCCAGAGTAGTTTAAAATTTTTATCCATCGTTAAAATTATTTTCCTGGTCTATTTACTGGATGATCGATACTTAGAAACATACAGCTAAGCTTGCTCTATTTCGAAATCTGAACGTAAAATATTTTCAAATGGATGAGTATTGCGAGCTCCCACTCCTTATGTCTGGCAAAACTTTATATTTAATATTCAGGGAGTCAGTTTATACTATCCATTGGCTTTGGCACAAAGCAGTGCTGGGATTTTCTCCGTGCTAATTCTTTTGTCTAGTTGTCGATAGTTAATATTTGGAGGCTTCTTTATCTGACCTTGAAAGAACTTCCATTGCTTTAGTGTGATACTTCACTATATCTAAACGCTTGTTTTCTCGTGTTTGTACATGAGACTTTACTGATTGTGTTGCTACATTTCTTAAAAATATTTTTCTATTAAACAATTCTTTCCACTTATTTGAAGCAGCTCCAACATGACCTCTGGCCACATATTTTTTCACATCGAACAATGTTCTTATATGTCATTTGATCTAACCTACGGAATTTTATCACTGTTAAATAACAACTAAAAATAACACTAGCTAATACGTTATTGATAATCCTTTCTAAATAGTTGCCAACGGTTCTTGAAATATTTACGAGTTTATTTCGCAATATCCGAGGAAACTCTACGTGCAGAAAAGGAAATAAATGTAGATAATTTTCGCAGACTGTTTTGGTAACCGAGCCGACGTTGGCCGTTTGCGTTCAAACGGTTATAAACTAAACGCGATTTATTCGAACCGAAATAAATATCAAACGAATAGCGGATACGTCGTTGCTCTCTTAAATTTACGAATGGAAATTGAATTTTCTTCACATATTTTATGTTTCCTCCGTGTATGTCGAAACAAAATATATTTTCTAATTCTTCAAATATGTATGATCCACCTATGTTATTTATACTTACTTTCTAAGTGTCCAAATGGTGTAACTCAGAATATGTGTTTTAGATATATTTTGTTACATATGCATATATTCGATTTCCATTTAGGAATGTTCTGAGACATGTTTTGCGTATTTCATTTGCCAAATTATTGTAAAGGTTTCAATATACTTTGAAGAAACCTTAAATAGTAATTATCTCACAATTTTCTAATGATTCATTTTAATTTTCTACCACAATCGAAATGAGATTCAATGGAAAATATGTCGATTCCAAAGTATTGGAATCGACCACCATCTACATTGAAGTTGCATAAAAATTAAATAATTAACACTTCATGAAAACATAAACAACTACTAGATTTCCTGGAGAATGATTTCTGAACACCATAAAAGTCCTGAGAGTGTATGTAACAAACATAAAGCATGAGAGTTACATAAGCAAGTGGCTTTTATTTCTCTAGTCATCACCATGAAGTGGCGAGCCATGCTTCGAAGCAAGCTTTCCAAATATTTCGATTAATACCTAGAATGGGAGGACCAGGAACTCAGAAGAGTAATGTACTATATAAAGAAACAGAGAGTATATTATTATGTGTCGCCTCAGTAAGGGCAGAAGCTATGGACAAGGCGAAGACTGCGGGGATACTCGGAAAAGTACAAATGTCAACATTGATAAATTGAATGAGAAAGTTCTACAAAAGCGGAGTGGACACAGCGATTTATACCCTACATAAGCACCTGGATTAAAAGTATACACGGTGACTTGAGCTTCTTCCTGACGGCAATGATCACCGGCCATGTTTGTTTCGGGAGTTACTTAGAGAGAATAAAAGAGAGGCAAAACTCAGAATGTGAGCAATGTGAAAGCCCTAAGGACGATGCGGAACACAAAATGCACCGTTTGAATGCACCGTGTGTGAAGCAGAAAGAATAACAATAAAGCGAATGTTAGGAAAGGACATCCAGCCCAGGAACATAACAGAAGTTATAATAAAAGCGGAGACAAATTGGAGAGCCGTAGAAAAATTTGCTAGTACGATGTTATCAAAGCGTCGATCGCGAAGATGAGAGAACAGCGAGCAGAAATAACATGAAATAATGCACAAGAAGTGAGATGGAGGTCACCTGAACTCCTAATCCGAGAGAACTCCACTACTCAGGACGGAGGAGTACGGCAATAAATCTAAACCGAACAGAGCTACCACTAAAATGAAGAATGCGCAAGGTATGACGTGGTAGTCTCTTGTGTCAGAAGGGCCACTTGGGCTATGCCATACTTCCTAAAAAAAGAAAAAAAAACATGTTCATTGACACTCTAGTCCAGAGTACTAGAACAAATGTTCAACAAACATTTATAGCCAGAAAATTTCCTGAAGAGCTCAAGTTTTGTTCTTTTTTTTCTGTTCTAAGTACATGGTGCATGGTACATAAGAACATGGTGTCGATAAAGGCTTTATAAAATATATAAAAATTCATCATTGAGAAATCATTTAATCATTTGAATAAAATTATTGTAGTTTTTTGTAATTAGCAGTGATTTACTGATTGGCTATAAAAGCTACTAGAGAAATGTAAGGAGTAAATTGGAGAAGATATATTAGGGAGGAATAAATCATATAGATGAAATAGTGTGTACAATGAAGGATAATTTGATGGTGTATGAATGTAGAACTAGAGATAAATAAAGGAAATAAAATATGTGGTACGATAAAAAATGCGAGCAAAAAAAAAGAAGTAAGGATGTTTATAAGGAAATGGGGAGAAATTGTGGAAGGAATTTTTCAGATCGAAACGTTAGTGCGAGAAGGAGCAAACTTTTGTAAAGAGAGATGAGAAAGGAAAAACCTGATGAAATAAAAGCCTGTGTGATATATAAATAAATAAATAACGTCTTTATTAGAAATGAATGGGAATATAGGTTCAAAATAATGGGTGATATAACGCAAATGTGCAGATGGTTGCACAAAAGCTAAAATTACTGCGGAGAGAATTAGGTGTCAAAATAAGAGATTGATAGCTATAAGGATAAGATAAGAGGATAAAAAGTTGATGGACATAAGAGAATAACACAAGAGGTTTATAACTAGGTTTAGATGTGCGAGTATGTAGATGGGAAATATATATTGGATGGATGAAGATTTGAGAAACTGTAGGATATGTGACGATTGGGAGTCTTGAGTCAAAGCGTGCGTGGGATACCTTGTAGTGAAAAAGAGGTAGAAATAGTAAGAAATTGGGAATTGTGTTTTGGGGAAGAAGGAAAGGGGCTGAAAGTAATGAGAAAATTATATTAGTCACTAAACGCATTTTAGAGGGGTACAGAAAAGAATATAATTTTTCTTTAATTTAGTTTAAAAAAAAATTTGGAAAAATCATGTACAAATTTAATTTAGTGTATATATTG
>WYDF02080787.1:0-11160 GCA_009867245.2 Adranes taylori | reverse complement strand
ATTATTGTTGGTAGTCATGTAAGGTTTAAAAATGTTATACATAATCTTTGCATGTTTTATGAATTTTATCATAAAAATACAATTATAAAATGAAGTAATATGCATTTTATATATGAGATTTTCACACTACTTGAATGTGTGAAAAGCATATGTACGGTAGGTATCGTAAAGTGATCTGTCATCGGCCAATAACTTTATCTTTTTGAGTGGCATGGGCGTAGCTATAAAATTTCAATAGGAGGGGTTCGCTATACTACGCTACTTAAACAAAGGTTCTTAAGGAATGAGATTTAATGATATTGAAAAGGAGTTAAACGAGAAAGGCTACAAATTTAATTCAATTAAGAGACTAGGGACTAAAACTAGAAAATACCTTCTGATCCTAATCGCGAAAAAAAAACGGATGAAGGAAAAAAAAAGATTTCTGACATCGACAGTATAATGAACGTAGAAGTCTCATCGGAACCTAAGAGAAGAGTAACAAGCACGCAACAATACTTCAAATATCAGCAACAGATGTACGGCTGTGCTAAGATCCAGTACTGATGTACGGCTGCATATGAATGTGTGAGATGTGCAGAGAATCACCCATCATGGGACTGTAATAAAAAGGATGCAGTAGCGAATTGTTGGAACTGCGGAGGATAGTATGTGGCATCCTATGGAGGCTGCAACCAGGAACGGTGGTAAGAAATGAAATTGAAACAAGCACGCAACAATACTTCAAATATCAGCAACTGATGTACAGCTGTACTAATGTCCAGTACTGATGTACGGCTGCATATGTGTGTGTGTGAGATGTGCAGAGAATCACCCATTATGGGACTGTAATAAAAAGGATGCAGTAGCGAATTGTTGCAACTGCGGAGGGTAGCACATGGCATCCTATGGAGGCTTCACCAAAAACCCTGACCAACTTAAACGAATATAAAGACAGACAAAAGCAGGAAAATACAAGAAACAGTGGTAAGGAATGAAATTTCATTCACGCAAAGAGATAAAGGACCTATAATTATAGAGATCAATCTCATGCAAAAAATTAAAACAGCTCTCTTCAAAATGTTACCCGATCTCCTAAAAAAAACTTATTTCATAGGAACTAAAACCGAAATATATTATATGACAACTTGGAATGCTAATGGGGTAAAAAGTAAATCCGACAATTTACAACGATTTTTAAAAGATAACGATATATAGACATAGTGATGACATAGACATAGACATAGTGACATAGCAACAGAAACGCAACCTCAAATCAAATGGAGAATGCTAGGATAGACAGTTACGAGGAAGGACAGTTCAGGAAGAAAAGGAGGAGGAGTAGCTATCCTAAGCAAATTACTGATTTATACCTTTGTCAAATAAAAGCAATGGCCATACAAATTAGTATAGCAGGTAAATTTTTATCTTTGGTATCATGTTACATCCCTCCTAAAAGTGAACCCAGCGAAGGAAATTTACAAAAAATGTTAAGTCATGGGCGAACAATCATAACTGGCGATCTAAATGCTAAACATGTTACATGGAACAGCTGCAGAAATAACAAATCAGGAGATAAACTGTTGAGAATGATATATATATATATATATATATATATATATATATATTTTTTTTAAATTGTACAAAGTTTATGGCCCTATGGATGCTACAAAATTCCCATGAGCAGCCGGGAAAAAGGAGATGCGGTAGATATCTTTTGGTTGTTGTGGTAGATGTTAGATGTGGTAGATATCCAACACTAAACAACAAGTGGAAGTTAGCACAAAATATGAACTTTCTTCAGATCATTACCCGGAAATTCTTAGAATAGGAATTTCCTCATTAATCAAATCTACTCTACGCATTCTACTCATTAATCAAATCATCGCTATGTAAAACTAATTGGATGAAATTTGCACAGAAAATGGAAACCTGAGAAAATTTATATATTCTAGAGGAGAAAATTTCCTCTAAAAAAGATATAAACAAACCTTACAACAGAAATTCAACAAAAGTTAGGAGAATGTGAAATGCGTGAACCAATGGAACTTAATCAGTGAGGAGAAGTAACTAATAATAGAAAGAACAGACAAAAAAGAAAATATGCCCAGATCAAGCACCCGTATTACTTACAAGTATCAAAAATTTTGCAAAAGAACGTATATAAAATGTTGGAATATATAGAAGTAGTAACATGGATAAGAGAAATGGAAGAAATAAATGAACAGGAAAACCAGCTAGGGCGTGTCCACAGGAAGATCAGAAAAGTGACAATCAAAGGCCAAAACGGGAACCTTATTTTTATTGATCTAGAAAAGGCTAAAACAGTCGCATCGTATCTGAAGTTGCAGTTTATAAACAATATGTCAACAAGCAATAAAGTGCAAAATAAAGTAGAATAAGCAGTACAAAAAAATTAAAGAAAGTGAGTTGGAGAATTCGCTTGTACTTGAAAGAGAATATATTAAAAACATGTGCAGTAAGAAAGGACCTTGTCCAGATGGGATACCCACAGGAGCCATAAAACTACTCCGAAAAAAGATCCGACAATACCGAAAAAAGATAGAGATCCTGCGTTGCCTGGCAAGAGGAGATCAATTAGCCTCCTAAACGGATTTTCTAAAATAGCGGAAGTTGCAGTAAATATAACAAATGGCAGAGGAGAAACAAATTCTAAATGCAAATCAATTTCGGTTCCGTGCGTCGCTAGCAGCCATTCAAGAAGTGGCTAATCTAGACCAAATAATATTAAAAGCCAGAAAGAAAAGAAAATCTCTTCTTGATATAGAAAAAACTGTTGAAAGACCAAGTATGGAAATATGGTCTACTGTACAAAATCCATGAAGTAAGAATCCCCGCAACTATTAGAAAAGTAGTATCATCATTTTTGGAAAATAGGAAATTTGCCATTAACATTAATGATAAAATGTCTAATCCATTAATGTGAAATCCACTAAGCAAAAGAAGAATTTCCTCAGAATTCGTCATTATCCCCAATCCTATTTAATTAATGTATTTGTACACGATATGACGATATTCAAATAACAGCCAAATGCAAACATGTTATTTGCGGATGATATGGCAGTGGTTAGCCAGCATTTAACCATTAGCATAGCGAGAAACACTATGAACAAATACCCGGAAAAAATAGCAGTTAACCGTGGCAATTGAAAAATTAAACTGAACGGAACGAAAACCGAAACCCTAGAATTTTCTAGGCGCAGGAAATGGACACATGCCCAATAATACTTAAGAGGAAAAAATTTAAAATCCGCAGGCAGGCCACTTACCGTGGTTATACATTTGATGTAAGGAAGCACCACACAACACATGTGAAACGCAGAAAACAAATAGTACCAATGAACTCTCAGAAAATTTTCTGCATATCTGTCAAGAAAAGCTTGATACTAAGGGAGCGCTGATACCAGTATTAATGTACGACAATGAAATTTGGGGCCAAAAAAAACAACAAATGCAGAAAAGAGTTAACATATCTCACAACAAATTGTTGAAAAAAATAATTGATGCACCTTGGTATACGTGCAATGAAGAAATAAGGAGAGAATGAAAAACACCAAATTTATGTCAAGTGGCAAGATGAAGGAGAAAAAGATTATCGAGAGGCTAAAAAGTCACCCCAATAATATGATACAGGAGATCGGTAAGGTTATTGAACAATGCTAAAAGAAGATAAAAGGCAGTAAAGGAAACACCTAAAGTGGAACAAAAATCAGGCAAAGAACGAATAATTTTCGGAAATTTTTCTAATCTCCGAAGCTGCAAAGCTCCCACTTATAACCGAAAAGGCTAAAAATTGGAAAGTAGAAAGTAAAACAAGAAAAAAAAATGAGATTTATTCTTGTTCTGTTTCGGCGTACTAGACAAACTAGCCGCATGTTCTGTCCTACTTTAGACGTAGCTATTAAGTCGCCTCAATGTTGAAAACGTCCTTTCTGTAGTTGGTGTTGAAACAGGCGGAGTTGCAGCATTTGGATAGAAGTCCGCATCACATACCTCAATGGTTTAAAGTACAACGGAGAGGTTTTTAGAAGAATCTATCCACCTTGTATATCACAGCACATACTCAGAGTCAGATGGCAATGATTTTTGATCAGAACGCAAGTATAGGGCTCATCGCTTTTTCTTGGATTCATCTAATTCATTTTGGTTCGACCCGGACTGAAGACCTGAATGTCAGCTATGACAATTTGATGAGTCTGGAAGCGTGCTTCCAACCCCGTGTTCAAATTATCGACAAAAGGAAAGATAAGATTTTTACGGTACTCTTCTTCGGCTGAGTCTGCTTAAATATTTTGGCGATGATGCATTTCTTTTCCAGCTAAACACGGAATAATTATTTCGGCGGAGATCATTTCCTGGGCTTCTTGAAAAATTCGCGTGTCATTCGCTATAATTTAGCTAGGGCCACATTAACTTTTTAATAAATTGTATTCAAAACAACCATTGCCATTATAACAAAATTTACATAAATAATTTGTCGATTATTGTGATAAATTAGATATGAATATAAATTTTTATTTTCATTCATGTTTACAAAAATCTAATATTTTCATGCACTTATTGTCAATTTGATTATCAAGTTAGATGCGAAACTAAAATTATGCCATGTAGCGCGATATCCACTTTAGTGCTACCTGTAGGCATACCTTACCTTACCCTATGGTGCTATGGCCCTTGTAGAGCCTTGGCCTCATCCACCACTCCTCTCCGCTCCTCCCTATCTAGGGCCCGTCCCCTCCAACGCCGTGCGCCGAGCCTCGAGACTCCTCAGATCCTCTTCTACGTCCTCCAGCCACCTCTTGCGTGTCGCCTTCCTTCAGGTTTATGTCGAAACGCCTTCCGCATTCCCCTTCCCTACCTGTAGGCATGCACGGTGCATACCTACGTTATAGGCGAGGCACGCACATATGCATAGATGTCGACGCTGTCAATTTACTGGGGATTCACCTGATGTCTCTAACTTCAACAATTCTACTTGTTAATTTATCATAAATTATTAAATATCTTTATTAAGAATCATATGCAGTTTTGTAGTCTCATTTAATTATATCGAAAAGAACATTTACGTGGCTCAACAAAAGAAAAAAACTTGCAGCTCTTTCAAAAACTTGCTATATCACCAAAGTACCTAAACCAACCTCATTTTCTACAGTTGAAGAAACTAACAGGCAGACTGATTCTTTGAACTCATCATCTGAAGAAGCCTCTAAATTTCAGCGCTTAGAAACAGGGCCCACGTTTGATATAGAAGATAATATTCGTGTTTTGAGTTCATTAGTGCCAGATATAAAGACAATCATACACATCATACACACGTCATAGCTTGGATCTTCCAGCTCAAGCTACGGCGACTTACCAATTACAAGTATTCTAGAAAATATATCTAATGGTCATGGTACGTACTGTGATGATATTTTAGCGGAAGAAGTATGTGATATTTGGATTCGTAAAGGAGTTTTTCCAAAATAAAAAGTTTGACTTCTCCGATACTTCCACCAGTGTATTTAAAAATACTACAGGAAATAATTTGAGTTCTTCAAATAGATACAAAGATTGTAAACAAGCAACTAATTAATGGAGCATGACCACAGTTTACAACACAAGCAATCAATGATGAATTATGTCGCAACAAGCAAAACTACTGGACGAGTTAATAGTGGGTTGCTTTCCCAATATAATTCACAGGTCAATAATTGGAGGAATGTACTTAAAAGAATTGTTGCAATGGTAAAATTTTTGGGTTCAGGGGGACCTGGGTTTCATGGTGATAATGAAATTTTGGGATCTCAAAAGAACGGAAATTTTTGGGATTAGAACTAATTAGTGAATTTGATCATATGCAAATTTGCGGAAATCGTGGAAAAGGAAGTGAGGATATGAGAGATTTTTGAAATTTTTACCATGGAGTAAGATAAGGCTCAATATATAGCAAATATCGTTGTGAACCTTTTGGAAAGCCTTGATATTCCGATAATAGATTGAGTCACGATAATGCACTAAATATGGCTAGAATCATACAAGGAAATTAATAAACGTTTTTCTCAGTTAATAACAATCGATTCTAACCAGTTAACAAATAAATGGAAAGAATTTGCAGAATTCCATTACAAAGACATTAATTCTATTGAGCTCAAATCAAAATGTTTTCATTTAAGGTAGTACTTGAAAAACCTTGCCAGTCTACCAGTCAAACTTGGATATCTTAGCCTTATATACTCTAATAAAGACGGATAAATTAGAAAAAAAATCTCGAATTTGGAACTTACTACGACGATATTCTTTTGCTTAATAGTCACTAACTGTAGTGGAGAGCACTCATTTTCATAGCTAAAAAGAATAAAAAATTAATTCCTAACAACTATGTTACAAGAGCGACTTTCTAATTTGTCACAGAAAGTGATATCCTTCAAAAATTAGTCTTTGAGGACATAATAGAAGATTTTGCAGACGATTAACATAAGTTCAATTCAAAATGTAATCTCTTGACTTATATTCGATTTGTGTAAAGCTAACCATAATAACCAATAATGTCACAAAATAAAAATACGCACTGATGATTTCATTCACATTCACATTCACATTCAACTTTTTTACTTTCTAAATGGGCACCAAACTCTGTGTGGCCAAGGGCCCCTGCATGGCCTAAGATGGCCATGAATATATTAAATTAAAAATTAAATAGTTAATCATTTTTGTATCAAAAATTTTATCAAAACCGACAATCATTTTTAGGTAAGTATATGGAAACTCGGGGCAGGACGGAGTGGCTACTTTGAACTCGATTTTAAAAAAATAAAGCAACTGAAAATTTTCGGATAACGCATA
The DNA here is from genome assembly GCA_009867245.2 of Adranes taylori. Lineage (NCBI taxonomy): Eukaryota > Metazoa > Arthropoda > Insecta > Coleoptera > Staphylinidae > Adranes > Adranes taylori. The sequence continues at coordinate 4,335 of WYDF02080787.1, read as the reverse complement.
ATGCTTTTATGAAACATTTTAAAGTATAAAGCTAAAATATCTATCTTATAAAAGTACATGTGTTAGAGAAAAACGCACTTGCAACAAATGATGCAAATAACTCATCTTATCCCATGTGTGGGGTAAGATGGGGTAGGTATTGTAAAACCAGTTTTTCGTCTACTGTCAATGATTGCACCGGTATACTACTTCATCATCTTCTTCTTCATCTGCCACACATGAGCAATGCGACCATTTCTTGCATTTCCAGCACTGTACCCACCCTTCAGTTTTCTTTTTGAAGTTTTCGTTTTTATACGGCTTGTTAGTGAGGACGACTATTTTCCCTCGCTTTCATTTCGGACGTGCTGTTGTGCTGCAAACTGCAGGGATAGGGATTATGTCCTCCAGAGAAATTACTAAAGATTTCTCTGGTGTTGCCTGGCCTGGATGGTGCTGCGTTGCAGTTAATAGGATAGTAGATTGGTTTTCAATGTCGGAGCGCTTTCCATCTGGCCAAAACGAAGAACCTGCCATGTTTTCAGGAAGCTTAGATTTGTTCTTAGCTTTTCCATTTTTGAAATGAGTTCGGTGACTGTTTCTGGTATATATTCAATAGGCTAAGTTTCCTTCCAAGCATTTCCATTTTTGGAAGTGACTTCAACCGTTGTCACTTCAGGAATTGGACGGTTGCTTACTTCTGCTGCAACAAGATCAGCATCGGTGAAAACGTCTTTATTGCAGGACCAAATGTCAGTTTTTCGAAAACCATTTATTGCTGTCCCCATATATGTAGGCAAATCATTTTGTAATTTGGAACTCCGAGACCACACGGCCAGGGTTTGCACGTGGCCAACTGTTCACTTCTGTTTCATAATATGTGTTAAGAGGCTTCATATACGCAACATCCAGTGGCTGTAGCATGTGCGTACAATTAGGTGGAAAACATAATAAGATGACGTTGTGCTCTCGAGCATATTCAATAAGAACTATGTTTTTGATGTGTGTGTGCGTGTGATGTCCATCTAGCAAAAGTAAGACTCTGGTGACTCTTTAGAAGATCCACGAAACTCAACAAATCTTTTAAACCAGGAAAAAATATATCAGAGTACATCCAACCAGACAGGTGACTTTCAGCCCATGGACCTGGAGAACACTCGTTAAGTAGTTCAGGATTTACCCTCACCCTGGGGAAAATAAACATAGGTAGCATGTATGTACTTGCCGCATTAAAGCATACTTCAACTGTTACAGTAGTTCCTCTTTCAGCTGAAGCACCAACTTTTCTTTGTCCTCTCTCTGCAATAACTTTAGATCCTGACTTCTGTAAATTGGATATTCCTGTTTCATCATAATTCCATATCTGATTTGCCGTCAACTTATACCTGTCCACAACTGAGTATAACAGCTCAAAAAATTGATTTACCGCTACACGCTTGAAGCCCATTTCACGAGCAGCGCTTGTATTCTCTGGTTTTCTAATGGCCAAAGTTGAATGACGTGAAAGGAATAGAATTACCCAGTTGTTATCCAACATTTCCTTATCTTTCTGGAGACCATTTTCCTCGATCAGTCTTTCTCTGATAGTTATGAACCATTTTCTAGAATAAAAGATAATGACAATTAAACAGTATGCATCTGGCGATTTGGGCACCCTGTCTCACTCGCATAAAATATATTTTACACCTATTTTACACCCGAAATAGGAATAATTTTAGTTAAGTAAATTCTAGAAAAATCATATGGTATATTGGGTTGTCCCAATATAAGGAACCCCCGAAATGTAATTTTTAGGCTAGGCCATAATTTTTTTTAAATAAAAGTGTAGGTGCAAGTAGAAATATTTTCGCGGCAATACATGCTTTAACAAATACAACGATACATCACTTGAATAAATATTTTGAATTACTTACCGTTAGTCGCCAATAAAAAGTCACAAAACAGAATTAACACTTGTAGAATTTACACCGGTATGTACGTTTGCATCGACTGACGCCAATGGACATAACAGGGAGAGCTAAAATCAACAGCACTTGTTCTCTAACGTTCAGCGAACATGATTTAAGTCTCGCCCGAGAGCTGATACTACTAGCTTTGCGATAATAATTGATACCCCGTTTTATCTCTGTACCCCGTCTTGCCCCGAGGTCCCCTAATAATATGACATCTTTGTATATTTCCACACTTTCTACATCTAGCCTGGACTGTGGACGAAAAGATTTGATAAGTTCCAAATTTAGAATAGTTAATACATTTTCTGGAACCATAGTCCCAGGAGAGTTTTATGGGTAAGCCGAAGCAGTGGCGGATTTTCGCACTGGCGGTGGAGGCGATCGCCTAGGGAGGCCCGCAAGTCAGGGGTCACCAAATGACAATTAAAAAATTGTATGTGAAAAATTTCATTTCATATTTATTTATATTGACTGAAACGCCAGAAAGTAATTTGAGGCCTAGTAGATTGCACTGAAATTTAATCTCATGTCCAAGAAAATGCATTTAAATAAAGTAACTACTGTATTTTTATTACAAAAACAGTTTATTGGTCAAACATTGATTACTATTTACCGGCACAGCAGTATTGCAAATCTTTTACATATTGCAACGTTTTAAAACAATCTGTATCCTTTGATTTCAAATTCTTTATGAAAGGTACTCCCCGATATCATAGCTTGTCATCATATCGTTTTTGTTTTTTTTTTGAAATTGTAATCTTCCTGAATTTAATATAAAATTATAATAAATACGAAAATAAATTTAAATAAAATAAAACAATTAAAAAGCTTCGCAAAACAACAAATTTATGGTAATTATTTATAGTGTTAAGAAAAATAACAGCCCATACCGTATATACATTTATAAATACCTATATGGGGGCCCCAAAAGTTAGTCCTGCCTCGGCCCCCAAGGAAATTAAATCCGCCACTGAGACGGAGGATTCCATGCACAGTTATAAAATTATTAGTCATAATCAAAATGTAAACTTAGGCAAATGGCAGATTTTGTTTTTCTGAAAACAAATGCTGAGATTTATGTTTAAATTGGTATGTGTTATTACCCTACCCTGTATAATTATGGACTTTTCTCGCGTATTAATAAACAAATCTCAATCTTTACCTGACATACTGATTTCTAAATGTTTTCATAAAAATATGACAATCATCACATATCATGAAGCAAATTAATAATAAATTAATTATATCTCAAACAAAACAAAAGCAGTTCCATGCATAAAACAACACAAAATCTAATTTATAAATAAACCTTATTTACATTAATTTATCGTTGAAGAAGTAAACTTACACAAAAAGTAATATGCTTAACATGAAAAGGTAATTGCTTAAGTGGTCCGTAATTTGGTAATTACATAAATTAATATGTTTTTAATAAATATAATTTGACAATTAAATCAATAGTATAAATAAACTGAATAATCATTTCGCATATGTGTAGTAGCGTTATGTTGGTTGCCTATGTTAGGTATCTGTTTCAAGTAGGCATTGTTATTTCTCTGTCACATGTAACGTTGTTTCTGGTAATGCAATTTAAGGTATCCAACTTTTATAAGTAGAGCCTAACGAAAGGAATTACTATTAGGATTTGACTTTATCATAATAATGACAAATAAAATTAATTTTATTGTTCTTTATTATTTCATATATTTTAATATTTTAAGAACGTTTACAGTTTGCTTTTATCACAGATTAACCAAAAATACAGTGCATGCAGGATATCGAGAAATTGCACTCATATTTTGATTTGAGCAACAGAAAATCACCCAATGATGAAACGAAAAGATTGGCATGTCAAATGGCACTTTGTATATATTTTTTCGAAAATTAGAATATCGAGAAACGTTTGGTGAACCCGATAATAGCAGGCAAGCCAACGTTCGGATTGGACAACGTCTGCCGGGTCCGCTAGTATTTAATATAAATATAATCAAGAATAATGTAAATAAAAATTCATGAACTAAATATAATTTCTGACATAATTTAGCTAAAACCATATCAGCAAAATAAAATTTATGCATTTAAGGAAAGTTTGTCTATGTACGATAAGATGGGTGGAGAGATAATAGAGATTGAATAGGGATTGAAGGATATAGAAATGCTGGAGAGATATGAAAGAAAAGGAAGAAGCAGATATAATAAGTAATACGTGCATTTGATGGTGGAAGGAATGATGCCGAAATATTTAAAATTGGGAATGTGTATGAGAGAAAAAAGAATAGTATGTACGGAGGAACAAAGATTAGTGGCTGGGAATTGGAGGTATATGGGTAAAGTGACCACATTTTCATTGAGACAAAGCGGGACAAATGGGATGAAATGAGAATTACAATTTAGTTATATATAT
>WYDF02080776.1:0-11160 GCA_009867245.2 Adranes taylori | reverse complement strand
TGCCTCTATCCAGTTGGTCTTTATCCTTTTGATGTCGTCGGTCCATCTGGTTGGTGGACGGCCTCTACTTCTGTATGTGTTCTGTATGTATCCTCTTCAAGTATCCTCTTTGTCCAGCGATTGTCCGTAAGTCGCGCTACTTGACCGGCCCAGTTCCATTTTAAAAAATGTATAAGCACGTAAATCAAAAATATTGGAAAACGTAAAAATATTTTTAAAAAACTGCATAAATTAACATATAAAAACAAATAAACAAATACATAAAATGTTAAAATATTTTAAACGTATCATGTAATATATTAAATAGAAAATAAAAGTATTTTAAAATAGTTATTATAATTATAATAATAATAAATATAAATTATAATATCCTTGTAATTACTATAAAATCTGACAAAAGTGCTGGAAAATATTCACGCTATCCATTTACACTCTCTATTGTTTAGTGTTTTGTCTTCAATTTTTAATAATGGGTTCATTGAATTTATGTTGAAAAAATAAAACAATCAAGAATATCTTATTGTTGCTTATATGCATTGTTTCATTATTTTGGCTAATGATTTAGTGCAATAATAACTGCAGTTTATTTGTGACAATTAATATAGAAATAGCAGAAATGCTTTGGATAGCTATTAAGCCGGAAAGAAGGAAGCTGTACAAAAGGTAATTATGTTTATAACGTTATACAAATTGTCGTTTTCCTAATATGAATGAATTGGTGATAAAATGTATCTAGCTTCGAATCTATCATTTATTTAGGTACAAATTTTAATCGAAAACCGACTAAAATGTTTATAAATTTTCCAAATCTATTAGACTATTTAATGACTGATAAATCAGCAAACTCGACTAATTGTAGTTTTAAAGAGAATTCATGTTCAAATCTAGTCGGTTGTGCTATCACTATCGATTCTATTTGCAATAAATCGTGATTTCTTAAATTGGTAATATCTAGGAATTATAATAATTACAAACCTTTATTGGCATCAATAATACATACAATATAATTAATATAAAAATTCCAAATCAAACACAAATATATCATGTCTTATGCCAAGTGTCCACTTGAGCAGTGGCGTAGCTACAATGGTGCAGATGGTGCCACCTCACCAGGGCCCGAAACCAAAAGAAGCTCGAAGTGTAAAAGGCTCGAGCATTATAAAAGAAAAATATTAATTAAGATAAAAACAATTACTTGATTGTCAAAAATCATATCGCTGTTGAATTTCTTTCACTGTTAAAGTGCGAATTGCAGTGTTTAGTGAAACAAATATAACTTGGCGTGGTGAGGGTAAGCAATGCGCAGCGCAGTAGCTCATTTTGCAGTAACATCATTGGAACAGTAGGCAAGGCACCGGCTAGGCCAGTACAATTTCACAACAACGCTTATCCGGCTTGGCAGTTTTGTTAATTGAACAAGATCGAGCAAAGAAAATTGACACAAAAGAAATCATCAATCGTTTTGCGGATGCAAAAATAAGAAAAAAATTATTGTAACTCGGTAAGTTATTACTAAACATAAATTATGTATGACTAGATTCAACTGAGCAGGTATTATTGTTTTAGCTCTAAACAGAATAAAAATTTTGAGTGACTTAAGATAAAATAGTCTCAAGAGTAGCCCCGAAACTAGACTCACAAATGTACATGGGCCTGAGAGCACTCTCGAAGACAAGCCGGTGCTGGTCTCAGAGACAGCACGTGTCAGAAGTGCACATCTTCAATCCTGCTCTCGTGACCTAGGCTCCAGTCTTCTGTCATTATTGTAAGAGTTGAGATCTCTATCAAAAAACGTGTATTTAATTTGATTTTTTCCAAATAAATTACATAATTTTTGGGTTTTATTTAATAAAATGAGCGCATGACAGTGGACAGATAAGGAAATTATTCAATTAATTAATCTTTATGAGGAGCAGGACTTTTTGTGGAATGGTAAACATAACTTGTGCAAACATCGTGATAAAAAAAATGAGTACGTATGAAGAATTTGCGACAAAATTTAAGAATTATGATTTTAACGAAATACTAAGAAAGATAAATAACTTACGTAATCAGGTATGTATATTTATCTTAAATTGAACTAAAGAGTAAATGAAAGTGAATTTACTTTTATAAAAAGCAAACAGATCGACAGATATTATTTTAATAGGTACGTAATGTCAATACGTTATTTACTTACCTACTTCTCATTTAAGTGTGTATTACCTATATGAACAACGAATTACAAACATCAATCACTACTAATTTCATCTACATGTAAAGCTGGTTGAATTCAAAAACATAATTCATAATACGAATTTTCATTTCTATCAATAGCCGGTTTGTAACTTAGTGAGTTAGTCTCGGTTTTCAAAGCCGTGATGCTCCTAATGAAGAGGATGCTGATGATTCCTCATAATAATGGATTAAATGGCACCATATATCTATGCAAGCTGTTTTTTTAAGACATTTGTTGCGATTATTGATATTACGTACCTATTAAATTGAACTGATTATAGTTCGATTCACGTTGTAAGGACAAGTAAACAAAAATCCAATTGATTAAAAATTAGTTTAAAAATGAAATTAATAAAAAATAAAGTTTGAAAATCTTATTTTTTTATAATAAATAGGGATGTTATTGTTAAGAAATAAGCCGTCGCCCGGAACTTATTTGGGTATAAAATATTCAATATAAATAAAAACAATAAACAGTAACAAACATCAGCTGTGCTTACGACTTAAGTTCAACAAATTTGCTTGCTATTTATTGAGCATCTGTCACTCTGAACGATTTGACTTTTCAGGTTTCACATAAACTACAGATGAAAGAAGTGAAGAGTGGACTTAGCTTTATCTTATACCTTTATACAAATTACATTAACAACACAAAATTAACACAATTACAATTTTATGTACCCAAAAATAAAAAAAAACAAACAACATAATTTTACAACCATTTTTCTTTTCCTAACAGAAATCAGCCATTAATCTTTGTTCCTCATTCCATTATATTCTCTTTCACCCACTGCTCCCACATTTCATCTTCCTTACCACACACTCTACATCTTCTAAATAAATAAATAAATATATAAATAAATAAATAAATAAACCTTTATTGGCATCACTTCTACATTAGTAACAATATACTTAACCCAAAAAGAAAAAAAAAACAACAAAAAGAAAATTCAAAATAATTACAACTCAAAAATAATAATAAAAATAATAATCTACATCATAAATACACTTTATTGTGAAAGATCTGTGGAAGTTTCTCTATTTTTTTTTTGTTTTTGTTCCTACTTTCCCTTTTATTTCACTTATCCCTATTTCCCTCTTTTATTTATCACCTTCTCGATCTTCTCCATTATCTTCACTCCTTTTCCACTCTGCCCCATGCACACTCTCCAATTTCTTGCTTCCTCCCTTTGTACCGCTGTCCACCCAAACATCACACATTCCTCCACCCAATGCTCCCATGTCTCTTCCATTCCTCCACACACTCTACAACACCTTTCACTTTCTTTCATCCAAAATCTGTTCCCCCTTTCCATACTACCACACCTAAATCTTGCAATCATCATTTTTACTTTCATAGCCTTACCCGACCCTAAATATCCTGCCCTCGTTCCTACCACCTCTATTTCCTTATACTTCCTATTATACCGGTTTCTATATTCCTCATTTATCCAGTACTTATTTCCCCTTTCCTCACTTCCACACCTGAATCTCACTATCATTCTCTTTTCACATATACTATATCCGATGTTAAATAATCAGGCATTACACCTTCCACCATCAAATATCCATATTTCTTGTTGTACCTCCCCTTTTTATTCTTCCATAGCTCTCTTGCATTTCCATCCTTTAACCTCTATTCAACATCAATCTCACTCCTTAACCCTGCATACATCCTAGTATACCACTCAAACATAAACCATCCACACCTCTCATATACCCTTCTTCTTTCTCTTACCCATTCATTCTCTTCTTCCTTCTTAGATACATACCAATGCTTCCAGAAATACATTTTTTACAATCCTCGCATATTTATATTAATTTGCAAAATTATTATTTATTTATTATCTTTTTAGTACTGCCGATAAATAGATTTTTCATGTGTATGTGTAAAATTTTAATTAAAAAAATGAAATACTAATACCATTCACAAATAGTAATAAAACGAATAATCTACGAATAATTCAAAGTAATGAAATAGTGCAATAAAATATACGACATTCAAATGAACTTTATTGTGTAAACTACATAAAAGCCCTTCAATTTTATTTGAAACATTTTTTCTAACATCACAATTTAACATCACTAAACATACAGGTGTTATATTTTTTGCTAATTTTAGGGTCAATTTTTTCGAAAAGGTTCACAAGATTGTTTTTTAATTTCTTGTATCGATAGCTCCTTTAATATTTAAGGGGTTAAGCGAGTTAAACAAAGTCGCACGTCATAGTACCAGAATAATTTCACAAGTGTACTACCCTAAATATCTCAGTTTCAATGAAAGCTGGAACAATGAAACTTGGGGAACTTATGTAGGACCAGGCGATCTCAATGTTGCCGGTGTGATCAACTGAATATACTTGAACCTTACTTGAGCAATAAATTTTTTTCAGAAACTTTTGAGTAACACCCTGCATATTTTCTTATATTTTGGTAGCCCTTGTGATTTGCTTTACAATTATATCACATACAATGGGTCTAACTCTTATCATTTCGAAGATATGACCCTTAATAACTTAAAATTTGGCAAGACCAAGGCACGCAGACCAGACTTCTCTTTTAGAAATTAGCCGAAAAGAGAGTCAAGAGGGGTCGTAGGCCATCTCAAAGCGGAGCTATCCGTGCTGTAGGCAAATACGGGGAAAAAGTGAGTCAAAGCGAACAGCAAAGCTGTCCGCGCCGTAGACAAATATGGGGAATATATGAGGCAAATATGGGGACCGGGGGATTCATGGGTTAGACTAATGTTGTTTAGTTTACCCTAAACACTATTGTGCTAATTGAATTTAATAGATGGCTTAAAACGTGACAGTCAAAACTAAAAGGTTCAAATGTTGTTTTATGTAAACTGTAAATTCCATCTTTACCATGCATTTAAAAACTTCAAATAACATATAGTTCCTAAATATCTAAATAACATATAGTTCCTAAGATTTGTCTATATAGTTCCTGATCTCCTCGCAAATTAACTATTCCATGACAAATTACATTTTCACTTACACCACAATTACGTACCATCAATTGCCGAATCATTCTTGCTAACGTTGTAAAAAGAAAACGAAACCTAAACACTTTCTCATAACTTTTTGTAATAATTTCAATTCTATAGCTAATATTACAAAGATTGATTAAGTTGAACGTAAATATCAGTTATTGTTATCTTTATTAGTATATTATTATTTTAACAACCCAAAATCACAAGCCCCAAAACAAATTTGATAATAAAATTAATGACAAAATGTGCTTGTGTAAGGAAAAAAACGAGAAATTTATGGAAGAAGTGATGTTTACGGTAAAAATTGGAACATTACTACCAAGTGCTCTTTTAGGTTTATATTTTACTGAGTGGTAAGCACTATTTTCTTTTAATTATTTAATTTCTTCATATGTTCGTAATTTATATTTACCTACGCCCAATAATACCATTGTTAAATGTAAATTTGAATGTTTAAAACTATATAACGCATTGTATTAATATTTTCATAAATATGGTAATGCAATAATTATTTATAATTAAATGCACTTTAAAATCATTTTATATAAGCAATTAAATGAAATGAATTGCAGATGTTATGATGTGACTTATGCAACCAACATTACACCTGTCATACATAAATTTTACTGTTATAGTCTATTAGAAATGTAGATACGTTTATTGGATAGACTTATTTCCAATAAACGTGTGTCCAATAAACCAATGAAATATACAGTGTCATAGCTTAAAGGTAAAAAGTTTAATTTTCCAGGAAATCTTGTTACTCTTTGCGAGTGATGCCCGGGGCATGATTGATCCTCTTGCCCTCCCTGTGAAATTTTTGTCTAACGTTTCATACAATTCTGTAGTCGTGTTTTTTTTTTTAATTTCTTGAATTCAATAATTTTTTGAATTCTATGAACAAGATGCTGTACCGGTTTTAAGACATGCCTTTTCGCTCACAAATTGTCTATTTGAATTGGTTTGGTGTAGATGATTCACTATTATACCGCCATCCATCCACCATGTTGATCAGTCTCTAGTATGACATAAGAAGGTCACAATATCATCAAAAAATAAATACATCGTCATCAGGGTTGTGACGCTCCAATAATGTCATTGCTGAATATTACTGGAATCCATCTCAAGCACACTTTATTTTTATACTATTTAATAAACTCATTCTGGCACAACGTAACTTCTTATTTTAATATTGAAATACAAGTTTGCCTAAAACATATCTACGATGAAACCAGATTTGTTGCGACTTTTAATGTAATAATAACATTTACAATTTGAACTCTGTACAACAATACAACAATATTAAAAATTATTAATTTCTTTATAAGAAGGTTGTTGAATATCATTCTACTATTTCTCATTTTCAATTTTAGCTCTTCAACATTTCCATGTACAGATCTCTCTTTTGTTACCCCAGCTTATCAACTTTTTGCATATCCTCATCGAATTTGTAGAAATCCATTTAATACTATTCCTATTCACAATGGCGTATTGTGGGACTAGCAGATTTAAACTTGTTATTAGATAGTTTTTGAAAACACGTTGCATACTATTCATATGTTGATACCTGCTTGGATTCGTATTATATGATATCTACTTATATCGTTCTTAACAATAAAGTTAAATGTAAATAATATTATGTTGTATGATCTATCCAATATATCTGTTTAATATAACTCACTATTAAATGAGTAATTGCTAATTATTATGCAAAAATCACCTGTTACAAAGCAAACATAATGAATTAAGAAGTTGTTATTTTATTATAATTTTATTGATCGGATGTAAACTTCAATGTCAATTGATTTTACTTTATTTTTATATATCATTTTTCATGAATTAGTAAATAGCAAATTAATTCCATATTAATATTCTAACTAGGAAACGATTTAATATATCATTGTTAATTCTCTTTCCATGCTTTACCGGACGAATTCTTTTTCTCATATTTATAATTAGGAAAAGGCTCTAAGTTGTATTCTCATAAACAATATATATTAGCAGTGTTTTTACTGCTAGTAGATTTTTCCGCTTCTTCGGTCCGCCCAGTCTTGTTATCCTCTTTCTTCCATGACTTAGTTTATCCTGGAGTTCCAGCTTATTCTAGAACAGCCCTTACGACAGCCTTTCTTCTCCCTTACGAAAACCAGCCGTTAATTCTACTTGGCCACCTTTCGTTGCCCATCCACTTAAGTGCCAATACCATATTAAGTTGTTTAGATTCAATGGCATCTATGATGTTATAATCCACTTCCGTCTTTTGCCTGAAATTCATTTCCGCTGCTAAAAGTCATTCGCATTCTCTATTGTTTAGCACCAAAACCTCTGAACCATATATCATTGTGCTCTCTAGAATTATATTGTATACTTGTATACGGTTGTGTTTGTTGTGTCGCTAATCTTTGAGTTCCAGATAATAGCATGTAACGTTTGTGTAATTTGTTTGCCACTTGCTACTTTCTTTATAATACCATATTTATCAATTCCATTACTGGTAGTCGTAATGCCTACATATTTATATTCTTGAACTGACTTTATTATGCCACTTCACAACACAATGTCCATAAGTGGATCTCCAATGGACATGTATTGGGTTTTTTCCATATTGATCTCTAGAACCTACTCTTCTAGATACTTTCCTTGGAGCTTTCAAAGGATATCATCATAGTCTTCCACGAATATTATTTTATCGTCCGCAAACAGTAACGTAGTAAGTTAATTTCCATCTATCTCTAATCCCATGTTTTCACATTTTCCAGTGTTTTAGTGCCTTGCTAATGTAGATTTAAAAAAATTTCGGCAAAATCTAGCACCCCTGTCGCAATCCCTTGGTTACTGGAAATTCTGCAGAAAGCTTTGTGTTTATTTTTACTGCACTAGTACTGTTTTTGTATAATCTCTTCAAGGCGTCAATGTAAGGTAGATAGAATTTGAAAGAAATCAGGTGCATACCAACTGAACTGGTCACGCTTATGCGCCGGTAGTTGTTGCACTCCCTTTTTGAGCCTTTTTTGTGTATTGACCTAATATACCCTGGCTTCAATTCAGTCGGTACTTGGTCGCTTATCAGACATTTTATAAATATTGATGCTAGCACTTCTAGTACACATTCTGCGACTCTCTTGATCAGCTAGTTTTTTGTAGTAGTTTTTGATAGTACACTGGTAGTTCGTTATAATCAGTATTGATATTGTTTTACTCAACGACCCACACCAACAACATAAGCTTTTAACGATTCATTTGAATTCTTTCGAATTTTCTTTAACGCATGTCAACATTCACTTGATTGAGTATATTTGTCAATCGGTTGGATTTTTCGTCATCAACCATTTACCGTAGAGTTGTTTCTTTTGTTCGACTATGAGTGTGAGCTCTTCAGTCCACCAGTTGTTATGGGTTATTGCTTTGGATTTAGCCTTATAGCCCAGTGTTTCTATGGCTACATGATAAATTTTTATTTGCAAGTAATCATATTTGACTACATTTTTGACTACATTCCATGAGGCTCATCTTCTGTCTGAGTCTAAACTTATATAGAAACACTGTTGAGTAATTTTGCAAACTATCTAAGTTGTACAGGTGCCACTCCCTGTCATCTTCATATAATATTCTGTAATACCCTTTTTTGTTGTCTCCCTGGCTATTTGAAGTATCTGACCATAAAATTATCATAATCCTGACCATAAATTGATCTGACATGCAGTCAGCGCTGCTTTGAACTCGAGTATCGTATACCCGGAATAGTTGAGTTTGCCGAAAGTTTTTGCCGAAGTTTTTTTCTTGATCACTTCAGTCATTGAATTTTTTCCCTAAAGCCGAATAAAGTGGTTTTTGGAAAAGATCTATTGTTTGTTCTGCACTGAATCTTCTATCCTAAATTTATCATCACCCCCCAGAGTCTTATAGACCGTTATTAGTTTAGGGCGGAATACTTTCGTTAGCGGGAAGAGCAATTTTGCTATCGGGCTGAAATCTCGATTTATCAACAATTTACTAGTCGAAAAAGATTGTAATAGTTTTCGTCAGTGGGCAAGATTGCGCTGAACTTAGACTCTCGTACCAATAAAGCAATGGTAGTCCGCGAAATGATGTGACAGGAAGGAACCAACTCTCAATTCCAACACCCGTTTCCACTTCTTCATTCCAGAAAAGTGAATCTTAACTCGTCTTGGTGAAGGTAAGTGGCCTTCTGTTTAGCTCTTTTGTGTCAATTCTAATTGCGGTTTATTGCTGACTAATTTTGTATAGCTATCAACGGTATTTTGTCATAGATGTACGGTAAATCCAGTCAAGTTTCGCAGATCTGGACCCGCCTCTTACATCTATAAATGTGTGTCTGTAATCTACGTGTGTTGAAAAATGTCGATTGGAATGAAATTTGTTAGGGAAATAATAGTTGCAGGTAACAAAAAAAAACTTGTTAATTTCTTTCTAGATCCAACAAGTCGGAAACCGTTATATTTACTGCTCCTAAAAATTTGTTTTTACGATAGTAAGCTGCAATGTTACACATATAAGCAATTTCTACCCAACGCAATTTCAAGCTGGCAATCCACCCTAGTACATGCGTCACCTTAAGGCGTCTTTGGATCTCTTCGTTTTGCACTCGATTCCGCATGCTAATTCCCAGACTTGTATTCCTTTCTGTTCAAGCTAATGGACATTGTTCGATATCTGAGGATGAAGCCAAGCTTCCCAAAAGCCATCCACTCAAGTTCCACTATCCTAATTAGTTCTGCCGTCTGCTTTGATCTTATCGTCGAAATATATACATAGTGATCAACCACTTCCAGGGTTTTGGTTTAATCGTACATTGGACACAAGCCCACTATTATTAACGCTTCCTCTAGTTGTTCAAGCATGTTTTTGAGCGACTTTAGATTGCTCAGGCATATACCGTGTTTATGTCTTTTTCTTCCCATTTGAAAGCTTTGAAAAGTTCTCTAGTGCCAGGGTGAACAATTTAGGACAAATTGTGCCTTTACGAACCCCTTTCTCGGTTGAGATCCTTTGTGTGATTAGATCATCTTCTATATTTGGACTTGGAGTGTAGTATTCTCGTAGATGTGCTGAATGGGATTGGAGTTTCAAAAGTCACTTCTTACCTTATCAATTTCCGCCAATATTGCTCATGTTTCAGTTGAATCAAAGTCCTTTTTATAGTCTACGAAAGCCGGGTATAAACTGTTTTTCTTGGTTGTTCAGCTGATTGGTAGAAATCAAATTTATTCATCAGGCGAGCTGTGACTATTCTCGTCAGCAGTTTGTATAAGATGGATAGCAAACTAATGGGCCGGTAATTTCTATGCTCGCACAATCACCTTTTTTGAATAATAAAATGACTTCGGCATTCCGCTATTGTGTTGGTATCCGTTGTTCTGTTAGGTATTTGTTCATGAGGACTAGTAGTGGATCTTCCAGTGTTTTACCTTCCATTTAGCCTGTTACTCCATCTTCCTCCGAGTCTTTTTGTTCTTTATTCATTTCAGCGAAGCTTTGTGCTCACTTCCGCTGATCGTCGGTATCACCTCGGGGCTCACATTTCGGACACTCCGCCTTTCTATGTCCGTTGTATGGTCTGTCTTATGTAGCTTATATAATGTAGTAACTTTATTAAATTGCTACAACTTTGTTGTGAAATCTTTATTTTTATAAAAATTATTCGAAGGGCTTGCTGCCCTGGTATGAGGAAATATTCGCCTTTGACATTTTAATTATGTATGGGAACACCTTAAGTTATAACGAAAAGCTGAATAAAAAAAGATATGGACTGCGTGGGTATATTTACATGAATTTGATAATATTAAAATCATGGAAAAGAAAATGTAACGCCATGGACATCCCATTAAACAACAACACACTATATAACACACCCTATGCTTCGCAGATGATCAAATAGTGGTGGCCCAAGACTATGACGATCTAGAGTATATGACAAGGAAGCTAAT
>WYDF02080765.1:0-11160 GCA_009867245.2 Adranes taylori | reverse complement strand
GTTTGTAATGAAAAGTTAGTTTCATTTATTATACAATTTTTGGTCACCTGTCTACAACAATTTTATACATTAGACTTTCATTTAAATTTAATTTAAGGCTAATGAATTGTTTAGAATAAAATGTTTCTGAAAATTATAATTCTTTTGTGGATATAGGGAATGATAATATGAATGATGTCTCCTGGAGTAGATAATTTATATATCCGCCCCAACTACAGATTAATTGGGTATATGGAATAGGCCGGATTGCACTCTACTGTTTTGCGCTCCTACTTTAAATCGACCGGTTTGCGCTCTGCGATTGTCTCTTAGAATTGTCTTCCTAATCGATCGATTTGCGCTCTCTTGTATTATAACATACAGATATGAAAAAATATTTTAATTCATATTCAATAACACTACATTTTGGTTCTACTTTAGATACGAAACAATTCAGGTAACCTTTAAGTAGTCGCGCTGGTGTATTTTGTACACCATTCCCACTAAACGTGTCAGAATTTATTTTGCGCAAGTTAAGCACCATTCACATATATCAACACGTAGCGTGTCCATCACGTAACCTGGCAGACACGGCACAGGCACACGTTTTCACACCATTTGACAAACTAGACGCCGACAGACAAACTAGAGAGTTGAATGCAACAAGCATGTTTAAAAAGCTTTACGGTTGAAGAATTAGCTCCAAATTTTACTCGAAGAAGAGGAAAAAGAAGAAGAAGAAAAAGAAGAAGATTATGTGGAAGTAGAACAAAAAAGAAAAAGAAGATTTGCTGTGCATCCAATGAATTTAAAAAGAAAAAAAAGGAGAATTCTACACGCTTTACAAAGAGGTAAGTAGTAGACTATGAAGACAGACTTTTGAAATACTTCAGAATGAGCCAATATGAGTTTCAAACCATTTTAACCAAAATTTCACCAGTGATAACTGAACAGAACACAATGTTTAAGGAGTCTTTATCAACAAGAGAAAAATTAGGCGTTTGCTTAAGGTAAGATTTTTATTTTATATAGCAAATACAAACAGTATTCCTTTGAAACATATGAGGTAAAATAATTTTGTTGTGTATATCCAGGTGTTGTTTCTTCAACGCTCTTTAATTCTTGATGTTGAGATTTTTGGGTATTGTTGAATCCTCGTGGCGCTGATGCATTATTGTCCCCTTGTGGAAATCCTGTTGAGATGATATGATATAAAAATCATTTGGTAATGTTTCTGGCGTTGGCGTTACACACGATGCGGGCGAACTTGTAAATTAAGTAGTGCTATTCGAATTCTGCCATCTCTACCTGTAATTTCTAGCTCCATTTCAAATATTGCTGTAAATACTTTAGTTTTTTCTATAGCGCCATCTCGAGGACGGAATGACTGAACTGTCGTCTCAATACTACCAAAACATTGCTGAATGTCATTGCTCTTTATTTTATTTTCTAATATGAAATACATTCACGAAGTTGAAGGCGAAGTATACTACGGAGTCTTTGTTTGATGAATCTTAGTCCGTTTCAGTACTGGAGTATTGTTTTGTAATGATCCAGAAATTAAATGTTTGTTTCTAGAGGTAGAAGACTGGGTCAGAGTTGCTTCACAAACATTTGTTTGTTCTGGAAGTGTAGATTTTTGTGCCAAGTTAATATTAGAAGAAACCAAACTTGCTTCATTGTCTTCATCGGAGCCTTTTTTTCGACATCACTATCTTTGTCTTAATAAATAACAACAAAAATATAATAACAATTAATAAATTTGTAGACAAAATTTTAGTGAACTAGATATGTGTTATTTATTATAAAAATTATTTTCTGGACGTATCGAATGGTTCGATGGTGATGTTGATCGGATTAAATTAGCATGACGCGAGTTCGCTGTTGAGGGCGGAGAAATTGTCCAGCCCGTATTTGAATTTGGAGATGTTGATACTCGTTCGTTGGAAGAACAATGAAGGGAGTGCGTGGCACGGACAGTTCTATGTCTACCAAGTATATCCACGGGGTGTTCGTGGGCAACGTTACTTGATAGGTCTCTCGGGTGTTTTGTCGTGGTCATCCCTGCTGATCAGATGAGCCAGTCGTTCTGCTGGTGTCCTATCGTTTTCTCATTGACGACGTAGATACACGGAAGAGTTATGAAATATGGATATGAGTGAGAGAGAACCATTAAAGATTAGATGATAAAAGATCGAAAGATTGTACCGAAAATCTAAATAATGTGGTTTGTATATACCTGATCCATTGTTATAAAATTTTACTATGGGGCGTGTTGAATTTAATATAATTTTAATATAAAAATTAATAAGCAATTTGTTTGTGGCGTTTACTTGGAGGGCAAGTATATTCAAGAGTGCGAATGTTCTCACTCTGCAAGAATCAGTTGGGTACTTAATGGAGAATTATTCTAGTTGAAATGGGCGAATTTGCTCTCTCAGAATCAACTAGGACAAAACCCAAAATCTTTCTAGTTAACGCTGGCTTGGGCGGATTCTTTTATATAAAATAAGCTGATCAGAAGCAACAGTATGTGCTCCGTTCGCTGGCGCACTTGGGCGTGGACTGGAAGAAGTTTCCGCTAAAATCTTTATGAAGTGAAAAGTTGTTCCAATATGAAGCAATCTTTTACAAGTTAGGAATCTTGCATTGCACCCGCGTCAAAATTCTATGAGATCATAGGATGTTTTTTAATCAGATTTAACGTGCAAACGAACTACCAACACTCGTCTGTCAATGCAGCAGCCAGCCAATCGAAAAATAGTAGTGGTAATCTTACATAAACAGCGTTCAAAAGTCGCAATGCTCCTTTTAGGTGAATAGGAAAATTCGCTTGAAAATCCGTTACGCCGTTAAACTCGTCGTTGGAACTAAGAAGCTATTAAGATTTTCGATTAGATGAGGGTAACAAACGCAAAGGTAATTTGCTCCTTTTTTCTGAACTGAATCACTGACTGAAGGCGAAGAATCTTTTTTAAAGCAATAATTATTGCAACAATTATCCCTATATACAAGAAGGAAGATAAAAACATAAAACAACAAGCCATTTAATCTAAAATCTACACAAATTCAATAAGATTCAATAATATTACTTAATGAATTTATTATTACTGTTTTCTACTGGTATTAATCAAAGAACTAGAAAATTATAAGCGCAATATTTATTTATTTATTATAAGAATGTAAATTAAATTTTATTATACAAGTGTAGGTTTCTTTCAATATCTTCTGTACTTAAAATAACCGGAGGCTTGGCTTGTGCTTTGCAATCATAAACGTCATAAAGAGACTCTTTATCTAGGTGCATAAATAACTGGAAACTGATCTTTAAAAACTACTTATAGGTAAGCTGACAACAAAAAACATTAGAAAAGACATTGTTCACATATTGGTTTCTGTATAAAAGTACATAGTCGTAAATGCATATTACTATTTGTACGATCCTAGGATACAGATATTGAAAATGGATACAGTAGAATCCACAAAAGTCTTAGTGTTTGTTTCAAGCCGATCCCAAAGGCCTCTTTCTTTGGGAGGTCCCATTTCCTCACTGGACTCAATGATAACAAAAGTGACATCACTATTTTCGTGACAAGATTGAAAATAGGCAGTTTATTTTTGCAAATTGAACTATGTCTTCTCAAAATATTTTTCGGCATACACTACTGGTCTTTAAGCAAGCAATAAACTGCTCACTATTCAAGGATATTTCATAATGCGAGCAGCTTGCGTTTTTTTTTACAAAATATTCACTAGAAAGGTATAAAATTGTAATGAACTGAATATTAACAGAACGTGTACTGGAAGATGTCCATTACATAATATGGGCTTTAAAAATTTGCTTGTGTAACGAAATAGTCGAACTTTCTAATTCTACTGAGGGCAAAAAAAATAATTGAAATAAATATACAAAATAAAATTTTTGTATGTATATTTTCAAAAACATTGCAGCACTATTTTTACTTCACTTGATTGACTTAAGGTTCAGGCTTATCGAAGCTTAGGTGTATTTATGTATTTTTATTTTCGTGTCAAGTAAAACTTGACTAAAGTGAAGTAAAACTAAAATTATAGAATTAACATATTGTTTATTTTATTCAAAGCAGAATAAAATGTGTCGCGTTTCGACACTACAATATGATACGAATTTTTTTCTTATAAAAGCAGGATCGTGGTTTTGTTATTATTCTCTTTGTATAACCACCATATCGCTTTCTTTTCGTAACGTAAATAATGCTCGTGCATTATTCTCTAACATGAGGTGGGGAGAAATAACTGTTCTTATTTATATTGCTCTTAAAATGAATTACGGACTTAAAATAAATTATAGCAAAACCAAAACAATGATAGTTGATGGTGAATAGGAGACAACCTGTAAGCATTGGCAAATGCAAGATTGTGGAACAGTTGATATATTCAACTGGTATTCAACTGGCAAAAACAGCAATGACACAAGTAATAAAGCTATGGAAGGACAGGAGTCTTACAAAAAACACGAAAATTCATCTGATAAAAACATTAGTGTCTCCTGTCTTTTCCTACGGCTCAGAGACATGGGTGATGCGTGTGGATGACAGAAGACGCTTAAACGTGTTTGAGATGTGGTGTTGGAGGATGCTTCGTGTACCTTGGACGGCAAGAAGAACCAATATATCAATCTTAAAGGAAATCCGTCAACACCAGGCCGTACCCTAAATTTCTTGGACATATAAATATATGTGACAACATGGAGAAGCTGGTTGGCCATGGAAGATCAACGGGAAAGCGCAGACGCGGACGTTCGCCGACCAGATGGACCGATATGATTTCAGAGATCACGAACCTGAAGTTGGAAACAGGAACACGTGAAACGACCAACCGGCAAGGATGGCGACATATCGTGCACAGAATCATCCAGAACATGGACGAAGAGTGACGTCTCATCCAGAATACTACAGATCACGATGTTGGACTAAGAAAAAGAAACAAATGTAGAACGTAATAACAGAGTTACAAAATAATGTTTATTGTTGCAAATATTTATAATACATATAAGGTCCCTAAGCGCGATTTTTTACTTACGTATGCTGATGACATTGTATGTATGGCAAGTAGAAAAGAAGAGATGGATGAAATGATAGAGAAAGTGAAGAAATATATGGATAGGAGAGGTTTGGAAGTGAATGTGGAGAAAACGCAGTTAGATATTTGGGATTTGTGCTGTCGCAAAATAGGAGGTATAAGGACCATATAGAAATGACGACAAAAAAAGCGAGGGCGGCGATGGAGAGAATGAGAATGATATGGGAGAGGAAATTTGGGGCATCAGTGAAAATGAGAAATAGGATAATGTATGTATGTGTGAATGGCATTATAATGTATGGAGCAGAAGTATGGGCTGTTGAAGAAAAGGAAATGATGGAGAGGGTACAGGTAAGTTGTATGAGAAGAATGTTATGATTAGATAGGAATACGCCAAATGGTATTGTTCTGCAGGAAGTTGGTAAATATGAAATATGGATTAACGGGGTGAAAAGGATGATGAACTTTGAGCGGAAAGTCCTGATGAAAGGTCCAGATTAGTTAAAGAAGTGTACATGGATGGAATGATGCATGTAAGAAAGGAAGAATGTGGGAATGAATGGATTAGGTGCAGAATGAAGATGAATGACAGGATTAGATGGTCTACAAGTAAGTGGTTGGTGAAGATGTTGACAGGTTTGGAAGGAGTGAGCGAGAGTGTAGAAAGAGAGTGAAGGATGTATAAAGGCAAGAAAGGGAAATAAATTGAGAGTTGCAGATATAATAATAGATATAGATGGATAAGGAAAGAAGATGGAATGTGTGAGTATTTGCTATCAGGTATAAGTATGTGTGAGAAAAGGAAGATTGCGAGGTTTAGGTGTGGGAATGAAGAGGGAGATAATAAATTTTTGATGGATGAACAAGTATGTGTAGAATATGTGGTAGGGGACAGGAAAGGTGGAGCCACTGGGTAAAGGAATGTCAAGGGATTCATTGTGTGGATTGATATAGAAAGGCAAATGGAGGATAATTGGAGGTTATGCTTGCGGATAGAGGAAATGGGTATAGAAATAATGAAGACACTTTTGGGAGGAATAAATAAAAGAAAGTAAAACGGAAGAAATTGTTGATGGAATAAATAGAGGGTCTTGAAGTAAATAAAAACCTTTCCTTCTACCGATATCCTGAATAAGAATTATATTATGTTCGCTGTAGGATCTCCTTAGCCATCTATGGCTGTTTCTCTTTTTGCTTGTATATCCGATGTAGATTTCCTGGGTGTCAGTCAGTGCATCATTTAAGACCACCTACTGGTTGTATACTTCAGTTCCCGTGGGGAGCGTCAAAGTTTACATCTTCTCTTCCAGTTGTTGGCTTACATTTCTCCGTCGATACGTCCTATGCTTTCTGTATACATCAGAATGCGCATTTTCAGGTCGTTCACGACCGTATTGTCATCACAGTTCGGAGATTTTTGGATTTTAGGAAAAATTTCGAAATTTAAGATATCCGACAAAGATGCAGGGAAACGAAGAAGCGGTGACTGGCGGACCAATGTAAAGAGAGCGAAATTCAGTGACGAGCGTCCAGATCAAAGCTCACATGTCTTCGATCTTAATGAAACAAGTCCCTACATCTGAACGTTGTTCAAACTATCGAATTCCAAAAGAAATGTTAAGCTATGTGTTCAGACAGGTTCCATGGGGCTACCCTTAAATAACGACAAGGCTGCATCTCCCCTTCTGTTCAACTTTTATTCTGAAACTATATTCAGAGAAGCACTTGATAACACCAATATAGGTATCAAGATTAACAGGAAAATCAATAATTTCTGCTACACAGACATTGTTTTAGTAGACCACAATCTCATAGATATACAGAGAGCTATGGATCTTACCGTGGCACAGAGCCAGCTTTTATACCTCTTCGTGAGCGCTACGAAAACTAACCTCGTGGTTTCCTCCAAGCAAATAAGATCAGTTGATTTATATATAAGTTGTTTTATATATAGGCTCGTCGAAGAAGTACATACATTTGGATACCTGGGGCTGCCGTAAATGAACAAATGATCCGAAAATTCAGATCAAGGCTAGAACAAGGTAGGGTTGCAGAACTTTCTTCAGCATGAAAAACCTTTTTACCGCACTGGACCTAACTCTCCAGCTCCGTGTGTAAATAATGCGCTGTTACATTTTTCCTGTCGTACTGGGACCAGGAGGTGGTAAATGCTTTCAAAATTTACCTATACCGATGGATATTACGCATCTCATTGTTGGCAAGACGAACAAACATTGAAATCCTCAATATGATAGACAAATCTTTAGAGCTGATGAGAACTGCGAAGGAAACTGCAATACATCATGCATGGTGAAAAATAGGAGATCCTCCGACTCATTCATCATCGAAGGGAAAGTTTAGGGCAACAAAATTCGTGTCTGAAGATCTAAGGCGAACATCGACTGAGATCTTCAGGAGTGCAGTTTCTCGAGCCAAAGTAGTTAATTGGATCGCCTACCTCCGCAGGGAGACGGCGCTCTAAGAAGAAGTTGGAGTAGTTAGTTTAAATCGGGATAGACTATGGGCAGTTTGAAACATGCTAATAATCCTGTCCGTGAAAACTTCTTGAGCGCGATCGTAAACGGAACGATGAACAGCTCAAAGATAGAAAAAAGGTTTAAGAAGAAAATTTGTATATAGTATGCTAACTTGATGAGAATCTATTGTATCTCCAACAATACTAGTTAGAACTTTTATGCAGATATGAGATATATTTAAAGTAACTACTTGATAAGAAACACGGATTATAAAATATAGTGTTCGCGTTAAGTGCTAGTTTAAGTCTAGTAATTTACTAGTGTATTACTGCAAATATTATTGTCATATAGAGCGAGAAACCTATCTCTATAATGCTATCCAACTATTATTATAAAGGCAATATTGTTTGGTTTAACTTCTTTGCCTTGGTGGATTTAGAAAATCTATTTTGCATCTAAAGAGTTTTGACTTGGCGCGCCGGTCCATAACATAACAAATTCTTAGAGCATATTTAGTACTTTGGTTTTGTTTGTGGGTGTCAGTTTATATGTTCCGATTACAATATTTACTTCTGGATTATACCAGGGACAACAAATAATACTTATAATAATAATAAAACGGAGTAACAATCAAAACGTATTTAGTTTTTCTTTTTTTGGTACATAAACAAATTAATAAGAAACGAAAAATATAATTCATTCACAATAAAATATTAATAACATTCATTATACATGAGAAGGATGAAATTGTTAATGTTGAGACGACAAATTATCACAATTTCTTTCCAGGGAAGGGCTCAAATTAGTCAGACATAAACTGGAATCAAATATTTATTTTATATGTTATAAATATGATATAAGTTTTGAATCAAATAGCTGTTCAATTTATTGTCTTATCTTAAATCCGCCACTAATGTGTGTTAATTAATGATATTTGAAGAAATATTTGGATACACGGCCAACAAAAGCATCGCAACTCATAAAATCACTCAGATCAAATAAAGCAGAGAAAGCCAACGTATCCTCAATCAGCATAAAACAGTTCCAGGAGCACTACAAAAACGAACTAACAGAAAACAAATCAAAGTATACAGGAATGTTCCTATACGGTTCCGAAACTCCAGCGGTTCCGAAGGTATCCCAGCCGAACTTTTAAAACATGGACCACCGATATTAAAAGAAATACTAGCTTTCCTTTTTTACCCTTTACGTTAACGGAGAGCTTAACCACACAAAATGGAAAACGTCATGGATAAGTTATATACAGAAAAAGGAAAGGAAAGATTTGTGTAGTAACTACAGATGTATAGCTATCACCGAATACACCTTTATTGACTTTATAGAAAGGTATTATATCACTTGGTTGGGGATGAATGCAGACCACACGATATTGAGGAACAGGCTGGATTTAGAGACGGTCGTTCTTGTATCGATAACATTTTACCCAACACGCAAGTTATCGGAAAAAAGACAGCAATTCATAACAACCAAATTTACCTCCTGTTGGTGGACCTTAATAATGCCTATGACACGGTGCCGATTAAGAAACTCTGGGAGTACTCGAAAGGAGCCCAATAAGTATAACACTTATAAAGGTCATTAAACAACTGTCTGATAGCTGCTATTCTCGAATTAAAATAGGGAATACTTTGTCAGACCAATTCCCCATTTCTAAATGACTCAAACAGGGATGTTGCTTGTCTCCAACCCTATCAAATTACAAGCACTCTGGAACTGATGGAAAAAATGTTCGAAAAGGGTAATACTTATTACAAACGATTATACACTATATACATTACACTTTACGGATGACCAGGTAGTTCTGACCGAAAATAAGGAGGATGTAGAATGTAGTTCCCGAAAGCTGATAGAAGAATACGCGAAATGGGGATTGAAATTGAACAAAAATAAGTACATGTGCGTGTGAGTGGAAACTATTGGGGCATTCTTGCATTCTTTAGTCTAGGGATATCTCTGGAAACAAGAAATGGCTCTTATATAACATGATACTTAAGAGCATTGCGCTGCATGGTTCAGAAATATGGCAACTGAATGAGAGCCATAATAAAAAGCTTTTGGCGACGGAAAAGGAGCTCTGGAGAAAATAAGCTGAACAGACGAGTATGACGACTGGGAACTGGAGGACGGCGCAGGACGCTATGAAACCAGATATATATATATATATATATATATCAAAGTTGACTTTAAATCTCCTAAGTACAATATTTAGCTATATCACAATAGCTTACATATGTTCACACCCAATAAATCTCATTATTCTAATTTGTGCGAACCTAATATTAAATGCAAAATTGAAAAATGTGACGACGAGATCTCGTTTCGACGTATTTGCGATTTTCATTAGGCAAGTGCATGAAATCTAATGGTACATTGTGAAAAAATCGCAAAAAATTTAATAATGAGATTTATTCGGTGTGAACAAATGTAAGCTATTCTGATATAGCTAAATATTGTTCTTAGGAGATTTAAAGTAAAATTTTAACGTTTATTGCGACGTTTGTTTTAACGTTTGTTACAATTCTAATGTTCTAATATTTTCTAAGATTCATTTGTTGCAGTATTTGCAATATTAAAGTGAAAATTGTAAAAGAGATGTATAACTTAGAGATATTTTGTGTATAAACAATATTTTTTAATGTATTTTTTCAGGAAATTCTTACGGTACTTCATAAATCGGCGGAATAATTTTAACTTGTGGTACAAGGTATCAAACATATGGTGGAGTACATTCAAGGTATGTAGCTCTATTGAAAAGCTCTATAGGGTAGGATGACGTAATAGCGGTCACTTAACAAAATTTGAACATAAAAGTCAAAATAAAAAATATATATTTATTCTAAGGAAAGAAAAATAAAATATAAAAGTTACTCTATGTACCAAAATACAAAATACAAAATACAAAACAAAACAAAATTCTTAAATTTGAAAAATGATTAAGCTTTATCAACACCCTTATTTTTCAGAACGTCATTGTTTGTGTGTAACTGAATACTTGTGTGTAACTGAACTCTGTATCAGAACCTATTACATCGAATAAATTTTATTTAATTAAATCTTCTATATATGTTTAAAGTCTGTTGGTCGGCATGTACAAGGTGTTTTGCGTTAATCTTAAATTAATTCCTAAATTAGATTCGATTTTGATGATCTGTTTCTACAAGATTATTGCAACAAATGAGTACTACCCTACTTATTGTAGAGAAATCAGTTTTTATTGTATTAGTGTGTACTGAAAGGATCCATATGATCATATATAATATGCAAATATGCGGCTCTCGTATATGAACTAAGAGAAACCAGTGGTGTTAGTTACGCCGTGGCTCTATAGTCCGTTTCGTGTTTTCAATTGTGCACTTGGCTGCTTTGAATACACGCTAACACAATAAAAACTGATTTCTGGTTCAGATGGAAGAAGCACCATCTGAACCAATTGCCATTGTAACTCTTCCGAATATAAAATGAACTACCGACAAAATATCAGCAACATATTATCCAAACCAAATGTCAAAATTCCAGTAGAATACCAAGGAGTGTACGAAATACCCTGCAATGAATGCGATTTGGTCTATGTCGATCAAACAAACAGAAAAATATCAGCCAGAATAGCTGAACACACAAACAA
>WYDF02080754.1:0-11160 GCA_009867245.2 Adranes taylori | reverse complement strand
CGACCTAAACTACACCCTTTCCAGGGTACGCAAACGCGTGAACCTGATCTCCACACTCCGAGGACGCTTTAGAGGCTATCATACAAAAACTCTGCATCACACTTAAAAAACCTATAATAGGCCACTGATAGACTATAGAGCTGTTCTATATTCTACACATTCTAATGCGCAAGCGTACAAACTTACTACCTGTGAACGAAGAATACTTCTAAAAATTCACAGGCGACACGTTCAATTTCCGAGTGCGTTATTATATGAACACTGCTCTGCTGAGCCTATTACAGATCTCTAAAATCTCTACAGTCTAAATATCCTCCTCGACGTGATGCAGAAAACAACCCAATAGCCTACCAAAATCTTCGTTCAGATTGGAAAGCCAGTCACAACCATAGCACACTGCCACACCCTTCCCACACCCACCAGCTCGAATTATCCAAACCATACAGGAACCTCCTGAGGATCTAGAAGATAGCCTTGAATTAATCCCACTGTCCCTAAGATGATTCCTATGTATATATTATAAAAGAAACAAAAAGACAAAAAAAATTAAAAATAATAAAAATGAAATTAAGAAAAATCGAAAAAACAAAAAACAAACACCCCCTTCCACAACATCTTTATTGTCTATTTCAGGTCAACTAACACCCACTTGCGCAGCCAAACAAGACAATTAGATATACAAGATCATGCTATGGCCAAGGTTTTTTCAGGTTCCCTTGATTCTAAAGCGAATGCTATAACATATACCTTATCTGCAAGCTATCAGCTTACCATATTTTCTGAAAACATTCCACTCATTACCAGTTCCAGACTGAAAAGGATGATAAATCCGAAAGCCTCCTTCAAACAAACTCTCCAATCTGCCTAAACTACTATATACAATCCAAAAGGGACTGGGGTTTTAATGCAGCAGAAAACGCTCACTGTTGGATGCTCGGGCATCCTTCACCTTTTGAAGGTTTCTCCACTTCATACGTAAAGAAAGAGAATTTAGATTAATGCTATAAATCGAGCACACTTAAAATAAAGAACATTATGGATATCAGTGGTTGTTCTGTCGATAAAATAGACGTTAGCCAAGATAGAAGGCTCAGCGACAGACAGCACCAATTATCCTAGAGTAGGCAACGGCTGCATCTCAGCAATCTTTTATCATGGACGAGTACGGATACAAACCCAGAGACCGTTAAAGAACCTGAACAATTGAAATATAATGATTTGATAACAAGTTGAGAGGAAATAGAATGGATGTAAAAATTTATAGAGGGATAACGATAACGAATTGAGTGTATAGGTTATAAGCAAGGATAGTACATAGGCTTTTGGAGAAATAGATGAAACAAAAAGAAATATTATCGAGTACGTAGACAGGTTTTGTAAAGGGAAAAAGTACAGTGGATAATATAGTGACGCTAAATTACATTATTATCAGGAAATAGGAAGGAGGCTGTATTCATCTGCTGCATTCATCTGTATTCATCTAACATCTGCATTCGACAAGTTAGTATGAGAATGTTTATGGAAGAGGATGAATAAGGTTAGAATAAAAAAGTGTGTGGATTAATGTTAAACGGTTGTATGAGAATAGAAGAGTACGGGCAAGAATCGGAAGTTTTGTATCAGACTGATTTAATGTAAATGGAGGACTGAAACAGGGTAGTCCGCTTAGCGCTAGCCAATTTAATATATATATAGTTGTCTGACTTAAAATTGATGTTAAAGAAACGTCGAGTGGTGTTGGAAAAAGTGATTGTTTTGAAATGAATGGGGAGAAGTTTGAATGTGTAAAATGTTTTAAGTGTTTAGGATATATGATAAATAGGAATGGGGAGCAAACGAACTTGTGAATATGATTGTGAGAAAGGCTAGGCTAACAGCTGAGCAGCTAATGAATGTGTAGAAAGGGAAATTTGGTGATTCTGTGAAGATGATGTTGATGGTGTTAAATATGTGTGTGTAAGAAATATTATGCTTTAAGGGGCGGAAGTCTGGGCGATGAAAGGAAGAGTAGATATAAAAAGGATAAGTGATGAGTATAAGTATAAGCTAAATGAGTATAAGTATAAAATGAGTGTAGCTGATGGGCAAAAGCAGCTAAGACGCTGGTGAAATATGAAACTAAGGTGATGACTGGTGAGAAAGATAGGATAGTGAAAGCGGTGTATGCATTGCCAAAGAAGGGAAGTGAAAAAGGTGATATAGAGAATGGATGGGCGAAAGATAGTGACACAGGTGTGGCTGATCAATGCGCGAATGGAAGCTAGGATAATGGAGAGAGGGAATATGTAGAATATTATAGGACATGTGGCTTAGGGGAAGAACAACGGAAGAATCATGGGAACATTGGATGAATGAGTGTTGTGAAACAAGTTGTAGGTTGATACAGAGTGAGAGAACGAAGAATTAGAAAGCATGTTTGGGCAAGAAGGAAGGGGAATAGAATTAATGAAATGGATAATGAGGGAGATAGGGAGAAGAAAGTAGAGGAAATTTGTGTGTTTCGTGCTTAATATAGATTTATTTTTGTGTTTTTTGTTGTTACATTTGTAAATCTTTTATTTTTGATTTTGTTTTCTTAATAATATTACTTTTTTTGTATAATGTATTATTTGATTTTATCTATTGCTATATAAATGTAATATGGAATGAGACTGTGAGGTCGATTAGTCCCGTTGTTCTACATCCGCCGCTACATCCGCCGCGTAATGTATACTATTTTATAATTGCAAAACAATATACTCACTACAGACTAATAATACAATACAAAATGACCTAATGCGTTTGTGTGCTAACCGGTTGTTATCCGAAATGAGCTAATTTAAAATTGAGCTGATAGAACATTAAATTAGGAAAGTATAAGTATCATCAGTATTTGTACCAGTATTGATATAATAGTTACAATATAATATATCTTTTAGCAAAAACAAACCTAGCCTGTTCACTGTGGTTAGACAATTAATCCAATTGTGAGTCTAAAATAATTGCAAAGTTGAAAAATTACTAACATGTGACAAGTACTTGTTAATAGTAGAGTAGAACGACTGAACACGGCAGTCGAAAATTTTAGTAACTCAATTGCTAGTTTATAGCAATCTACCGTAACTTTTTACACACACACACACACACACACACACACACACACACACACACACAAACAAACACGCAAATGTCTAATGAGACCGCGTAATGGCAAACCTAGTACTAGCAAAACTATTAGTCATTTTTTAACTTTGCAATTATTATAAATTCACAATAGGATTAATTGTCTACCCACAGTGAACAAGCTAAGATTGTTTTAGCTAAAAATTGTACTAAGGAATACTATATTCCAACCTTTGTATAAAATTAGGAGTTTGAAGATGCGTTAATCCATTCTAAATAATCAGCTGTACTCAACCTTTTTCCCTTCGGGCCACATACAGTTATTTGCTATGTTATATGGGTGGCCGACACATTGTTGGTGAGCAAAAAAAGGAAATGAAGTTCTAACCGAACTTCATTTCCTTTTATTGTTTGGCTGATGATCTTTTTTTAGGTAATCCATTCCCATATTTTTAAAAAGCAGATTCCTAGTAATAGTGTTTCGGGTCGCTCATAAAAGTTGAGTAACACTGAAATAGATCATATAAAATATATTGCTTTGTGTAGTAATTAGTAAAACGTATGACTTCCAATATTTGAGAGATGAGCTGGGATCAACATTCCACGATTTCTTTTATTCCAAAAGATCGTTTAATGTTGAAACAAATGGGGAATTCATAAAACAGAAAAACAGACGTTTACCATTTGACGTAATTTATAGTTGAAACAAATAGCAATATGTAAATCATTTCCATGCAAGTTGGGAGAAAAAAAAAAGAGTACTCTCAAGACCGACTTTCATAACCCAGAAAAGACTAAGTTTCATTTATAGGACAGCAGGAAATCTGTAGGACACAAAGAAATATTTTAGGCAAATGTTAATAGTAAAGTATATTCATTTTATAAGGTCACATTTTGGATGAAGGGTGAGATGTTTGTAGCCTTGTTAATTATATTTATTTTCATCTCTGTTGATGTGTATGGACACCTCCAACACTGTTATATCTCCAGACATTATTATATTATTATCACCGAGAGCTGTCTGCGGAATACCAATCCATAGCACTGTAGCCAACCGCATATTGTACTTTTCTTGATCATTTATTCACACCAGTCCAATATAGCTGTGTCGTACATCAATTTCAATATCTCCTCATAAGAATGTTTTGTACAAATTCAGGTTCAATTTTCATTGTTCCAAATAGGACTCCCCTTCTAGATGCCAATGCTTCACACTCAGATAAGATATGTTGACCTGTCCCACTTTTCTCCAGGCGCAGTTTACACATTCCTTCAACAGTGCCTAGGCCAATTTTCTTCATATGCTCCATACATGGCTTCTCTATAAAGTGCTTCCTGTGTTGAGCACTTTGTGGCATGATTTCCTGCTGACTTTGCTGAGTAGTCTATGCGCCTTTGAATGGTCCAGTTTCCTATTGCTTCTCTGATAGAATTACCAAATGTTCCCTGAGCCAGCCCCGAAACAATAAACTGTTAAATGCATTCTTTGCTAGTGCATCCGCTCTTTCAATGCCCCTGTGCCTGGTGTCCTTATTAGTGTAACTTAGTTGGTCCCTGTAATCGGGATGCTCCCTGTTTATCGCTTACTATAAAAGACCGTTGTTTGTTATATTCCTTTTTATGTTTTCCTGTAGGCAATGGAGGATTGTATACATTTCAGCTTGAAAGGCTGCGACAAATCGGCCGAAAGGACAGCACATTTTGCATATGTACTTCCTGCTCCCGTATTTCCATAAGCCCTTCCAGAACCATCGTGAACCAGATTAGAGCAGATTCCGGATAGGTAAGAGGGCCTGCTCTCCGGAAACCTGAGTCTATGATGACCTCATATTTTCTATGTTTATTGTAGGCTGGAGATATAAAGTATGATTTCATCTGAAGTATTTAATCTGTAATTTTGGTGTTTATTTTTTGTACCATCATCATAACCTTTATTGCCATATCAACATGTCAGAATACAATTTTCTATTTCAAAATAACATAAAATTAAACATAATATACCTAATAATACTAAAAATGAAATCCTTTCTTATTTATTACGTATATACATGAACATATATAAAGATGGATAGAGATAACGAGAGAAGAGATAGAAAACAAAGCACATCCCAATCTTCGTTCTTCCTCATCCCATTCAATGCATCAGCAGATACGATGGCATTCTATCCACAACCATTTATAATTATACTTAATATTGTATTTTGTTTCCCTTAATCTTACATAGCATTCTTGCATTTCTACATCTGTCATTAGTTCTATCACTAGATTTATATCATAATTTTCATCTCTTATTTTACTATATCATTCATCCATGGACCAAGCAATTCTTTCAAAAATCTTCCCTCTCTCCTTGTTCCACACACTAATACTTCTCCCTCCAATCATCTCCTTCATCGCACCTACACATACTCATCTAACAATGCTATCCTTATCTGTACCAATTTCGTCTGTCAATTTTTAGTACCTGTTAACCCAAGGCATGCAGTTCCCTGTATGGAGGATAGTTTCTCATTTTTCTTAGCCTGGAGTGTCTTTTTCCGCCATACCAGTGCTCCGTAAGTTATCTCCCGACATACATAGTATGTATTTATGTAACGAGTTACATATTTTTAGATTTTACTAATAGTTTTTGAGATATTTTAATGTACTTTATTGTCTTATATACTAAAGCGTAAATGACAACACAAATCTCATATAAATTGTTTTTGATTCATTTAATAGCATAGCTGGATGATAATATATCTTCAATTGTAATTGCAGTTTACAAATATTATTAGTTGCGGCTACCACAAATAATCATAATGTAATAACCAACCAATCACATATGTGGCATGAAATTATTAGTTAATGGATTTCCTAAACTCACATTGATTGTATGATTGAATTGAAACAGTAGATAAATGTGGGTCTTATACGTGACTATAGTAATGACCTTAATGTCTAAAAAGCGAGGTGTTGTTTTTTACTGGAGTTAATTTTGTATTGAGTTCTTTTAAATTATTATAAAGAGAATTACTTTTCATTGAGCAAAGTAATTATATAAATATTGGCGAATAAGTTTTAAGCTTTCAATTTGTTTTAATTAAATATTATTAAAAATGTAGTAATAAAACACTTGACCTGCTATCGTTTAATAACTTTTACGTATTATATTTGTATATATTTTTTAATTGGGACTTTCTTTTACCATTAATCATAGTAATATTCTTTTACTAGTGTAATCTATAAATCGCCTACCCGGTCTCCGTATTTGCCTACTATGCTTGTCCGCGGCCTGCGACCGCTCTCCACTCACTTTTTGGATAATTTATAGCAGGACAGAATGGCGTGCGAAGGACTTTTGAAATCGATTCCCCATCTACCCATTAATCGCCCGGTTCCCGTATTTGCTTGCAGGAACCTTGCGTATTTGCTTGCGGGCCTTCGCCATGTTACCGTGGCCTTTGGGCGCTCCTGCCTCACATTTCCGTTCGCAACAAATTTTCACATCACAATGTTGATAATTTCCAAACCAATGTTATTTGAAGCCCAATTTACTAAAATTATATTTTTGTGTGTTTTGGATGTTTTTATAACGTGATCCCTATTAAATTAATTAATAATAAATTAAGGTACCGGATTCATTATTATGGTGCTTTCCACGATTAGTTTAGGAGCAACAGCCTCATCGTCAAACGTTTAGATATTAACTCATCCAAACGTCTGACGTTAGCATCCAAATGTCTGACGATGAGGCTGTTTCCTCGAAAACGCCACTTTTAATAACGAGACGAATGTTACTGGGCGTTACCCACAAGCTTCTTATTTAATCATAGAATGTCTATAATAATAGAACACAACATTGATAGACCCTACATGCAGTACGTTTCTTTTGCTGCCGTTGATCCCGACAGTTAGGAAAGCTCAACCGCTAGGCCTCTCTAATCTCCGGGTTGACTCGGGTCTGTGATCTTAAAATCATACGTACCGTTAATAGAAATTTCTAGATTTTTAAAGCAAGAGAGAAATAGACATTGAACTAGGTTTTGTTGGATGATATATATATAGCACGGTCTTTAGCCAGCTTCAGCAGTTCCTGTTTCCGTTTCAAGCTTAAAATCTAAATACTTCACGTCACTTTGTTTTTTGAAATCGCAAGCAATTCGCTTAGCTAATTGCTCTTATTATTTCTCTCCAGTACTTAATTAAACTTCAAATAAAGAAAGAAAACATGTATTAATTTAGTCACTTATAATTATACGACAAATAAATTCAGTGCAGTGTAACTAGAAACATGTAAGTCCATTTATTATTTGATTTATTAATGCCATGGACCGGAACCGTTATTTTTTCGTTCCGGTTTGGCAAAGAAAAGATATATCAGTTCAGTTCCTGTTTTCGGTTTACGGCTTTCTTAAGGTGCTCACATACACAATTAAAATGTCAAAGGCGAATATTTCCCCATACCAGGGATAACTTTAATGTCAATAAAAACAAAGTTGTAGCAATTTAATAGTTATACATTATATAATATTCTAATAAACTTTTGAATTACAACTCGATCCAATTTCGCAGGTGCATACAGTTTTTGTATATAATTGTAGTTATGTAATACACACTAAACAAAACATTTCTGTTGCATTTTAAAACACCACTAAATAAAGAAATATAAATATTACGTTAAACTAAATCTTAATTATCAGCTGCCTTAATTCCAAAGTAAGCTTAGAATGATTTAGACACATCATTAACAGATAAAATACAATGTTTAGTTGCACAAGAGATGCCTAATGCCTACTACGCATCTAATGACCACTATACACACCACATATTATACAATTAGCACAAATAACAAAGTAGCTTTTATCAGCGAAAAAGTTTCGTGAACCGAAAAAACAGTATCGTTTTGGTTCCGGTTATCGATCCGGCAAAAATAATGGTGTCCGGCAAAAATAATGGTCTTTCTAGATTTTCAGCTCGGTTCCGATTCGGTTCCATTCCGGTTCCGGCGCGGTGTATGAAGATAAATATTATATTCATTTAAAGAATAGAAACCAAAAGTTAAAGTTAGATTTGATTATTGCACAATCAATATTTATTTAATGATGCATTCTTAAGTAATAATTTATACTGTACTTATACTCATTTTTATGTTGAATTGAGTTGCTTAAATTAAGGCAGCCAGTATTGCTAATACTTTTTATACGTAACTAAAAGTTCCATGCTCAGCTATCTTTAATCACACAAGAGTTGTGAATTTATTTTAAAGTGTTTAAGATGTATTGAACTACTGTTTATCGCACGTAAATTCATTTGAAGCCTTGTACTAATAATTTGTTGATTGTTAATAGAATTTTAAAACTGATTGATAGTTTTATTTTAATCTTAGTTTTTTATATTTAATTGTGTTACGCAGTGATTTAATGATATAATTCCTTAAGGATCAAACTTGTTTCTTTGAAGCCGGTTCAGTTTCAACTAGGCAAGAGTCCCATAATTAACGGTCCGAGAATACAGTTCTAATTGTAATCACCATAAATAAATATTTACGTGAGATATAATTCTTTATCACTACGCCCACATTCTATAACCTTGATTAATAAAAAATACCTCTCGTTCAACCGTAGTTAAAAATATAGTTTTGTAATATTTTGTGATCCCGAATGAATTAGGAGTTTTCACGATCAACGGAGTTTTAGTGGAAACTAGCCTTCTTTCATGTCCTGTACAAATTCACACGCGACATAAAAATAACCGCGACATGAAACCCCCAACAAAATAAACAATGTGACGAATACGTGTTGGCATATTAAGTTTTTTGATAAGTTTTTATTATTTTTTGACTAAAATAATAAAAACTGTGTACCAAAGTTTATTTTAATATTTTTAAAAATTTACCGTTGTCAAAATATATTTGATCAATTTATAACTTTTTACGCTAATATAATAAATAATTGTTTACATGATGTTGTAGATTTATGGCTTTCAACAAATTTGGGATTGATTCATTTAGGGTTGAAAAATGGGTTGATTCAAATAAATACGAAGAAAAAATCAAATATGGTTTAGGTAGCCATGATTTTCAGTTTAGGTGTATTTTTTAATTACCTTGTGTATTACATGTGATTCTGTATATTACATGTGGTTTTGGCAGTGCATGTTTAAGTTTAGGTAAAGTCAGTTTGTAATTATAATGATCATGTCTATCATTTGTTCAGCGAGCGAGTATCGCAGCCTTAAGGATGGTTTGCTCAAAGTAGCGCAATAGTCAATATTAAGTTAATCAGTTAACAAATACAATCAAATCAAATCAATAATCAAATATCTACAATAAAATTCAAAAACAAAAGATAGGAATTCACAGCAAGATAAAATTGTAGGATAGGGAACAGTCGACGTACTAAAGCACAACAAAAAATAGTATCTAATTAAAAACAAATGCGTACATACGAATAAAATAGAAGAGGTCAAATCAAACGTATATAAAATAATAACAAATGATTTTATTTACAACAAACTCCATGCTACAAATGCACCATGCCTTAATCTACAATTAGTGTAGATTTCAGTCACTGCGTAACTTTAAAAAGTGCAGCAAATTGACCAAAAAATGTAATAGTTGACAAATTTGTTTCAGAAAACAGCATTGATACAACAAACATGATAAAAGGAAAAGATAATACTAATCTAAAAATATTAAACATAAATATACAATTAATTTCCAACAACATAAAAGCACTACAAGAACTAATAAATGACAAAATACAGACGCAGCATGAATTACCGAAACTTGGCGCACGGAAGATAATTTAAGTCTATATAACATTGACAATTACACTTTGATATCAAGGTTTCATAGAAAACAATATAAACATGGAGGCACAGGATTATTTATCAAATCAGATATGTAGTCAATTGAAATTTGGGAGATTAACTACACTGTGAAATCACTGCAACATGTTTAATAAGCCACGATACCATAGTTATAAAGTATTTATCGGTCTCCTTGTGACAACTTGGTATCTACATGTAAGTATTACACTGCACATCCTTTTGCAGACTCTTTCGATTTTTCCTATTTTCACGTTTCTTTTCTTTTTCTCGTATTTATACTTATAACTGTCCTCCCCTATTGAACACATTATATGAGAAATCATATTAGAGTAAGCCAACTTATAGTCGGAAGCACCTATAAATACTTTTTACCGAAACATGCTTAGTCAGTGTTTAATAACGTTAAATTAATTTTCACTCATTACCTAGACGGGGTGTCAACTAAGTGTTGAAACGACTATCACAAGAAATACTAAAATGTTCAACCAGTGAATCGACAATCAAATGTATCTACTGGAATTAATGTTTTAAATTGTTTGAAAGAACAGCTCAAATGGACTAATATAAAGTTTGCATCCAAAGATAATATAAGTCAACTTTATAAGTCAACTTTATATCAGACAATGGGAATATTAAACACAATTAATCATATTGGAGGCATAAAACATATCAATTAAATAACGACTAAATAAGGAATAACGACAATCAAACATCATTGTCATACATTATATATGTCATACATTGTTGTATATGTCATACATCATTTAAAATGGGTGTAAGTAAAAATGTGTATTTATGTTCGGCGTGTTTTTGGACCACCTGCATTTAAAAATACAGAATCAAAACTCATACTTATGGAATCACTCGGCCGACTGCTCCAATGACTGACTGACTCGGACTTGCTGTTTATAGATACGCTTGATTATTGCGTCTGTTTTAGGATTCCTTTCACTTTTGCGAATGGAATTTGTGTTACTCGAAAATATCATCAAACAAAACACGATGATGTTTCACTGGTTCATGGTGTCTCGTCTATATAAATTAATTTATTTATATGAGGAAAGCGACAAATAAAACAAACAATGTAAATCTTATTTTTAGCGACAATTACTGTGCTACGTATAATTTAATAAAATTAGATTAATATAACATAGATGATTAGTATTAATATAAATATCAGTGAAAGAAAACAAACAAGAAACAAATTTTAAAACATACTATGCAAGGTTATTTCGGACTCTTTTA
>WYDF02080743.1:0-11160 GCA_009867245.2 Adranes taylori | reverse complement strand
TAATTAATAGACTTCAACATCGTTTGACCGATCATCATGAAATTTGGCACATATATGTATTTTTTTCAGGGAGAAGGTTTTTATGCTATCCACATTGTTGTAACTCGCCACTAGATGGCGCTGGAGTACATCAACTTCTACAACGTTCAACTGATCGCCATGAAAATTTATGTACATAGGTATTTGAGTACGAAGAATATTTTATGCAATCCACTTTGTTGTAACTCGCCACTAGATAGCGCTGCAGCACATCCGCTTTTACACTGTTCAACCGATCGCCATGAAAATTTAAAATTTCTAATACATAGGTGTACGAAGAACATTTTTATGATATCTACTTTGTTGTAACTCGCTTCAGGGGACACCGGAATGAAAGCCCCCAAAGTCGCTGGCCGCGGCAATTAGATTATGCCGCTGGCCGCGGCAATTAACCCATATCGTTCGCTGCGGCAATTAGGCCATGCCGCTCCCCGCGGCAAAGCCGCAGCCGTGGACCGCGTCAATTAGGCTATGTGCTGGCAGCGGCAAATCCGCGGCAATGCACACAGCAGTTGTCCGCGCCGTAGGCAAATATGGGGATCAGGTGGGGTAAAACAACATTTGTCGGGTCCGATAGTAATCTATATAATAGGATCGCCTTGCTTAGTGTATAATATTGTGACAAAATAAGAGCATCCCTTAATAACTTTAACAACAACAGTAAAATTAATGGAAATAGCAATGTGAAAATTTGCTATTCAATATAACATATCAATATGTTAAAATCTAGTTTAAATTTCAATGAAAAAAATTCATTGTCTTAGTTTCATAAAAACTAAATCCTCACGGTTAATCCATTTACAGGTAGCACGCACACACATATACATATTCGTACAGCAAATGTAGTGCTGAAATAATCTCTCACTTTCGACATAACCCTCATCAAAATTAATACAAAACATTGTTGCTTTTAGAGCGGATTCACAAAACTGTCAGAGATTGTATCACTATGTCACCTGAAACGTATGGAACTTTCATTATAATTCAATTCAGTCGGCCAAAAATAGAAAAAAAAATGAAATATGTGGAATGAATGTTTATGTAGAGTCTAAATATATTTCGTAACAATTTTATCAAATGCATAAAATTCTCATGATCACTCGCTATTTTTAATAGATTTAAAAAAATTCGGGTATAATAAACGTAATTTGAACATTTTTGCATTTGATTAAATTAGTTTTTATTTTAGTAACTTGCCAATAACTTTTAAAATATTCAATAACTTCTTAGATTGCATTGGGAATAATGGGCTAAGCCCATTGCAATGGGAAATTGGTAACTTCTTAGATTGCTGTAACTTCTTCAAGAAAATGGGAATTTAAATTATTTGGCCATGCACAAAAAAATGGAAGAAATAAAACATTTTAAAGAAAAATTAGGACTTCTTTCTAAAATATTATCAAACGCTATGAAAATAAATTACCTATTTACTAAAAATCAAAACTGGGATACCTTCCATTTGTAACTACGGTAAAAATGTTCTAAATGTATGGTCGTATGTCACAAATAACTGTCACATCTCAACAGCGCTATCTAGTGATCGTCTGTAAAACTTAAAAAGCGACCCTCGTAAAAATATAATTATTGTAAAATACTATTCAAAAGATACATTTCACTTCAATATTGAATTAATTTCTGGATCTCATACCATGCTTCTCATACCGCCTTGTGGTATTCTCGGCACGACCACACGAATAATGCACTAGTACTACCTCGACAGGGAAAGGTAACTTTACATTCATAAATGGTAGTTTGGCAATAGAAACATTAATCACAACTCCTCTGCTGCTCGTGTGAATAAGTTTCACCCGGAAAGTTTCACCCGGTTTCACAGCATATGCAGTGAAGATGTTGATCAAGAAAAGCCAGATGTTGTCTTCAATTCGTTAGAATTACCTGAAGAGGCTCATCATGCTGCATTCCTATATGAATATGAGGTAGAAAGTGATAATAGTGATGATGAAAATGACAATATCCCATTTGCTCATCTGGTAGCAAAAATATTTTCTCGTAGTCGCGGATAATGACATTTTTTTGAGATCATTTTCTCAGAAAATCTTGGACCAGCAAGCATTCCCGATGAGGCAGTATCAGTCGGACAGTATTTCAATCTGTTATTCACAGAAGATACACCACACAAAAGCAAAAAACGTTTGTACCTACGAATGCAAGAGAAGTGAACATATTCATTGGAATTAATTTGTTGATGGGTGTTAAAACACCAGTTATATAATTACTATTGGTAGGCACGCCTAGAAATTAGAGACTCAAAATGCTCATTGCATGAGTTAATTCAGGTTTGGGTTAGAAATTCGCTGATCTTAATTATTATAATAAAGTGCTCAAACACATAAATGATGTACGCAATAACATGGTGAAATAATTTGTTTATTGTCCTCTAATATTTATAACTTCATATGTAGCAAATTAGTGATAATTTGATTTCTGATATAATTTTGTTCTTTTAATTGGATTTTGGCTTTACGTTTGATTCTTCTGGACGTCGGTGGAATTAAATGATTCAGCGAAGATGTTGCAGTTGTTTCAGCTCGTTATTATATCGAAGATACGAAAATGGCGTGAGATACATTGCGAAGATACGATGTAATTGTGACAGAAGAAAATAAGTTTGCTGCGTATGTAGGATTTACTCGCTCCCGTCGAAGAAATAGCGAAACAGTCGTCGATAATACTCTTCCCTCCCAAAAATTTCTTTGATCCGTTGAGATTTCTAAGGATCAAAATTGCATTGTCTTGTTGACGAAAGTATAGGTGGTGGTGCGCATAAACGTTGGTGGGTCGTAGCTTTACACGACCAAAATATTGGGAAGCATTACATCAAACCTCATCAGCTAAAATTCGTAGAACTAATATCCAATTACAGATCGGTCGAAAGTACAAAAGGGTGAGAAGCTTAACGTCTTATTGAAAATATAGTGGGTGAAAGTAAACGTTAAAACTGTTCAGTTAAAAAATAATAAGAATAAACGTTTTAGCAAAAGAAATATCTAGATGAATGCGCACATTTATCTTTAAGGTAAAGGCTTCCGACATGCCGCATGGAGCTGTCTGCCAAAGGTCATATACGCCGGTAAGCTTTATGTATTTCCCGCGTATATTGGCGGAACGTTTGATTATTGTATTTTCAATACGAATATGTATATGTATAAATGTCTGTAAATACTACTTCCGTATAAGCGGCATCATTTGAATATGTGTTTCTATGCGAGCGGCGTTTATTTGATGTATGATGGATGGTTCCGTGTTAGCGGTACATTTGAACATTATATTATGCGGGCGGCATTTACATTATGTTTGCCCGCTATATGAGATTTTATTTTAAGTGTATTTACCAATTTATATTTATAGTATTTGTTAATTCATCGATCTTGCATTGATTTGAGGAATTATATTTGAAGACATTGAAGTATATATTTAAAGAATTGAAATAAATTTCATTAGCCATGTGAATTAGCCAAGTTTTGTATGTGAATTTATATTACATTAGAATACTTACTATATTTAATTAATTGAATTGTCAGTAGGATAAGTACGATATCAAAATGAGCAGACATCGATTTGATTTTCTGTTAGGTACTGTTCACCTGAATGATAACGTGATTCAGCCAAAACGTGGAGTTGAAAATTACGACAAACTTTATAAGTTTTGCATGTGAAATTGAAAACATTTTCGAAATGCATGATGCATTAGTCGTCAACTAGACTATGATTCGTTTCAACGGAAGGCCGCATGTCAAACAGGAAATGGTAATAAACCTATAAAATGAGACTTTAAGGTATGAGCCCGTGCAGATATTAATGACATTCAGATTTACACGATCAAGTAGGACAAAATAATGAGAAATAATTGCAAGAATGCAATAATGCAGGAATGGATCTGACAAGATCCATTGTTGGCAAACTATATAAAATCTTTGTCAACAATTATTTTACAACGTTGCCACTATTTCGAGATCTGCATAAAGAAACAATTTACGCAACGGCAAACTATTCGAAAAAATCGATAACATTTAAATCGGGATTTCAAATCAGACAATGCAATGAGAAGAGACGTGTGTGATGTAAGGCGCAGTCACGACTTAATATCTGTGGTGAAATGGATATATAAATGTCCAGTTTTGATGGTTGACAATTTTGAAGATCCAGGTTCAAAGAATACAGGTAGAAGAAAAGTGGGGTCAGGAGACGTGTCTAATAGTTGTAAAGCTTTATAACGAGAATATGAGCTATGCCGATACGACCAGCATATCTAAGAAAACGTACGATATCGATAGGAAAAGCAGAACATGATATGATGACCAAGAATATTTTGGCATTTCTTAGATGTTGTAAATGCAAATGTAATTTAACTGCAACATAACGAAGACAGCAAATTCATGGATTTGAAAGAGTTCCATATTCTTGTAGCTGGGACCATAAAGGAGGAGAAAATCACAACAACCAATATGCCTGTATATGCCTGAATATGGTACATAGCGGCGTTCTGTAGTAGTAGAGCAGAGCAGGGCATATCAGGACGGATTTAGATGGAGATGTAGTTCCTGCAAGGTAGCCTTAAGTCTCCCGGAGGAAAAAAAACATGTTTCCAAAACTTTCATAAATACTCAGTTCCATCAGGCTTAACT
Organism: Adranes taylori; assembly: GCA_009867245.2. Classification (NCBI taxonomy): domain Eukaryota; kingdom Metazoa; phylum Arthropoda; class Insecta; order Coleoptera; family Staphylinidae; genus Adranes; species Adranes taylori. Next base: position 6,475 of record WYDF02080743.1, on the reverse strand, counting down.
AATCTTTAATCCTGCTTAGAATAAAGTATTCCGTGTATTCATTAAGTAGTTAGTTGTTTGTGTGATAACTCCTGTAAAGCTATTTTTCATTCAAAAGTATTTGGAGAAATATGTTTGTCAAGAAAATTTAATCAAAAGGTCATTATATCTCTGTGACCTTGAAAGGGTTAAACGTATAAAATGTATAACCATCATGCAATGGAAACATACAAATATTAATCACGTGGAAGAAAAGATTTACAACTACCTATAACACTACATAAAATTAACGAACATCAGCTAAGGATGGCTCCTGTAGTTCAATTTTATTATATAAATTGAGAACGTGGAAACATTTCCATTCGATCACTTCAAAATAACATATAGGATACTAATTAATAATTTTTATAATAAAAACTTATTCCTTATAAAGATATTATTTTTATTATGCCATAAATAATTTTATGATGTTGGAAAATGCGGTCAGACTTTGATTACGACAATCATTCATAATAATGAAAAAATAAATACAGACGATTATTACTTCATCAAATAATATCGAGTACATAAATATCAACGCAAAGATAAAGTGTCGTATATCAAGTAGTAATCAACTTTGCTGATTTTCACAAGCAGGATCAGCATTATAGGAAAACAACGGAAACAAGATACAATTTATTCTAAAACGCTATTCAATTACTAAAATAAAAATATTTTTTTAATGATGCTGTCTGTGCTCAAGTATTTTTAATTGTACTTGCCGGATAATAAATACAGGATTACTTTGCATAATGCAGTGAGTTGTATTTCAAAAAATACATGTGCGATGAAAATTCTCGTGCCTAAGAGCGTCTTTTAACAAAGCGTTAAATTTGATTAGACTCAACAGTTTATTTTGGATGCCTGTTGAATCTGTACTAGTACGTATTGTAAGTTATCACTAAATTTTTAGTCTTAATAGCTTAATGGTTATATTATTAATTAGCCTAGTGAAAATGATGTTATATCACTTATGTTAACTTTTCGCAAAATTTCAAAATGACTGCTAAGTGCACAACAACCACCTTATAAACAGACTTAGTTTTACCTATATGTTGAAAAAAAAATTGCACATTTTTTAATCTCAAATACTAAAGCAAAGCCAAGAGGTTGCAACAAATTTGTTGCAACCGGCCCTCAAAAAAGGAACTAGGGTTTTCCAAAGTCTTATATAGTTTACTCATCAATATAGCATATGACAGCAAATTGTACAGTTTTATGTATTTGTTCCCCATAAACTGCACACCTTTGCATTAAAAATGATAAAGAAGTGTCCAAAGCACTCAAAGATAAGTGGTTCATCAATATAACATACATTTGTGTATAAATTTTACAGTTTCTATATTTGTTCCACGTAAATCGCTAAATTTTGCGTTCGGGATATTAAAGGAATGTCAAGAGGCTCCAATAAACACAAATCTAGATGGCAACATTCTTAAAAAAGAATTATGGGCCTTCCAAAGCTGTGTATAATACACGCATCTGTGTAACATATGTGAACAAACTTTGCAGTTTGATTTCATATCAATCGCTTCTTTATTATTTAAAATATTAGACATGTCAGAAGGCTCTAACAACTTAAATCTAGGTGACAACCCCGCTGAAAAACAGATGTAGGGACTTCCAAAGACTTATATTATTCACTAAAGTGTATAACAAATGTGAATTTTGTTTTGCACTTTTCTGAATTTGTTCCATGTAAATCGCACAATTATGCATTCAAAATAATAAAGCAACGTCAAGAGGCTCCAACAAAAACAAATCTGGTTGACAAGCCCATAACAAACTCCAATCTAGATGGCAACCACCCCATCAAAAACAGAGCTTAAGGCTTCCAGAGTCTTGTATGATTTACTCACCTGTTTAATATATGTGAAAACATTTTGCACTTTTCCATATTTGTTCCACGTAAATCGCACAATTATGCATTCAGAATGTTAGAGCAATATCAAGAAACCCAAACAAAAACATATCTAGATATCTAGGTGGCAACCCCAACAAAAAAAAAACAGTTATGGGCTTCCACAGTTTTGTATAATATACCCATCTATGTAATTAATATGTAAACAAACTTTGCAGTAAATACAAGACTGTGGCAGCCCTTAGCTCTGTATTTAAGAAGGCAAGAGACTTGCCCCCTAGATTTAAGTTTGTTAGAGCTTTCTGATTATATCTTTATGCAAAATTTTGGAAGCCCACAACTGTTTTCTTTGAGAGGGATTGCCACCTACCTTTGTTTTCATTGGAGGCTCTTGACATTGCTGTAATATCCCGAATGCAAAATTTTGCGATTTACGTGGAAGAAATAAGGAAAATTGTAAATTATTACACATATGTTATATAGATGAATAAATTACACATAACTTCGGAAACCCCAAGCTCTTGCTTTTGAAGGAAACTAGAACTAATGTTTAAGTGCTTTGCCATGTTACTTAAACATATTTAATGCAGAACTGTGAGACTTACGGGAAACAAATACATAAAACTGTACAATTTGTTTACATATGTTATATTGATGAGTAAACTATATAAGACTTTGAAAGCCCTTAGCTAATTTTTTTAAGGGTGTTGCAACTCAGCTTTAAATTTGTTGCAACCTCTTGGCATATTTGAGATGCAAAAATCCGCATTTTCCAAGTACATAGCACTAAAATAATAAATAATTAAACCCGGAGAACCAATTATTCATTAAGAAAGGTGCTAAAATTTAGGGATACTTCCAATACGTATGTTTTTGTCGTCCACGGAAACGAGGCAGCCTTAAGATCGCAATTATAGTTTTATTTTAGTCGGACAGAGGCCTTACAGGTGGAAATCTACCGACTTTAAATAAGAAAAAAAAACCATACAGAAAACTCTTTTAAAGCCTTTTAGTTAGACATTTTATGACAGTTAAAAAACAAAGTATTCAATTGTAATTAAATTATTTGTTTATAAAATAATCTTCTGTCACTGTTCACCACTGTAACAGTTCTATCCTTTGATTATGACAAATAAAGACGCATTCTTGTTCCCATAGTAACAAGAGACCTTTATAAGGTATTAAGAACTAAACTTTGGAATCATTAGAACGAAACTTTGGAATCATTAGAGTTAAACCACTTTAATGACTCCGTAGTATATTATAATATACAAAGTGTTATTAAAAAGTTTTTACAAAATTTGTTTAAAATTGGCTCATTATATTCTATTCCCCAGGCTGTCAAAATAGAGGCCCTTAAAGATATATACGTTCTCCAACTTTTATTGTTTCAACTTTCATAGCAACAATGTTATTTAAAATAATTCACGTTTTTGTAATCGCCCTGCACAACTTGTTGATTAAAGGATACTTCTATATAGAACGTTCAAACAAAAAGCGATGTTTGAGAAAATGGACAGCAAAGTTTATATAAAAAAGAACATATACAGGTTATACACTTTCTAATTGAGAGAGTATTGCTATCTCCTAAAGTAGAAGAGATAGAGAAACGTTTAAATGGGAAAAAATCTAGATAAATAAAAAACAAACAAGCAACAACCATCAGACTTCAAATTTTCAGAGCCGTATTTGAAATATTTACAAAAACCAACATTTTGTAATTTTCTAAAATTTACTCTAGCATTGTTATATTTGATAATGTTAAAAACCATTACAGTAGTTTTTTGTTACATAAGTGACATACTTAAGTTTACCGTAAACATTTATGTAATACAACGTTTCGTAACTGGGTAGACACCATTAACATTATTTTTTTGAATACAGACCTGAATTTTTTCATCAAATCGTCTCAAAATTACGTTTGAAATACAACCCTATATGATTAAAAATAATTTGTTATAGTTATTGTTGATTTCAACATGGTTATTATTTTAAAAGCCGAACCTGTCTCGATTAGTTACACTTAAGACAAAAATGAAACGTAAAAGATTTTAATCAAAAGGACTAAACTAAACATATCAAGACGATTATTCAAGATGGCGCAAAGTGAGAGAGCTCTTTTAAGTTCAGAGCTAGCAAAATTTAAAAAAATAGAACTCATTGACATAATTATTGACCTTGTAGTGAATAGTTTAGTTTAATAGTAAATAAATATGTTTGTGGTTTGTTGTGTAAAATGTGTAAAACATCTAAAAATATGGATGATAATAATATAAACAAGCAAAATGAGGTTATGTCAATCGAGGAAAAAGTCCTCAATATTCACATAAAATACCTGAAAGAGCAACTCCATACGGTAAATAAATGAAACAAGCATCTCAAATTAAGGATTAATGATGTAATTGAAATTAATAAATTACAAAAAAGCAATTTTGAAGTACAAAATTTATGCAATGAATTAGAACAAGCAGGGACATCGAAATATGCAAAGCAATAATAGGCCCAACTTAAATGAACAACAAATCGAACAAAATACCCTACGTAAAACATATGTTCCAAAGGAGAAACTGGCTGAGGCTATAGCTACGGCGCAGAAACATACTACGAGCGAAGCAATGATCGCGTTGCCAACAGCAGTTCGCAAAACACACGCACAACGTAAAATTATCGGGACTAACAAACAAATTAGCGGAAGATAATAAGAGGAATTAAGGCGATACCTCGCCAACGCTATTTGCATGTAGGTAGACTTGCAGCCAACACTACACCTCTCAACATAGGAAACTTTTTAAAACAATCTGCTCCAAATTTAAATTTTACCTGTACGGAACTAAAAAAGGATGATCATTCTGTGTCTTTTAAAATAGGATATCCGATAGAGTGCGAGGAAAATTTATATCGCATAACTCGCACAATGGTATTGAGAAAAATTTTCAACGCCGCAAATGGTTCAAAAAGAGAACATAAAATCATTCTGTCTCTTCCATACAAATATCGAAGATCATTTACTGCCTACTGTGCTTTGCCTAACTGAATCGTGGATGAATTCAATCCAAGCATCAGTAACCAGTATTTCAGGATACACATTGATATCAAGTTTTTGTAGGAATATACGTGCCCATGGGGGTCCGGCAATATATGTTAGGAACGATTGCAATAACGCAAATGAACTAATGTAAGTCCATAATCTGAGTCAAGAACTAAACTGTGACGTTAGTGGTGTGTCGATCTAAGATAAAATTTGTATTATTTGTGTCTATCGCTCTCTATTTGTATCTATTTGTGTCTATCGCGGTGATATAGATTCTTTTATAGATATATTATGCGATGTTCTAAACAATACTGTGAGAAATTGTCAATGCGGTTTGGAATCCAAAAATAAAAATATATTATTTGATGTATTAGCCACATATGGTTTAAAATCTCTAATAAATGAACGAACACGAATTGATATTAGACGGGGTTGCAACGCACGATCCCAGATAGACTATATAATAACGAAATCAGAGTTAAATGCTGTGACAAATGTAATTAATTTATGTTTACCTGATCATCTCACTCAAATCTTAGACTGTACATTGAAATTGAATATAAATAAATTCAACGAAAAGAGAGAAATCAGACTGCTTACAGAATCAAATATGTGTGAATTTACTGAAAATTACGTAAGATATTATAATCAGTCGGAAAATTGTGGTAATGTCAATGAACTATATACAGTAAAAGCTCCTCTAAACGGACGCTCCAATAAACGGACACCTCTTATAAGCGGACAATTTAGCTAGAACTAAACTTTTCAATATGAGATTCGTATAAAATACAATCCAATAACCGGACAATCTCATAAACGGACAACAGACACTATGCCGCGATTTAATCATCTCATCATCTCCTTTAAACGGACATGGAATAATTAAAACCGTTAAAATATATGTTTATAAACAGTTTTGTATATGCATATTGCTTATGGTGCATTGTAATTGTAGTTTAAATGATTTTGATCCTGAAGATGAATTACCATTATCAATAATTTCCGATATTTTAAAGGGAGTTAAGGAGTTATCAACAAGTAGTCAAAACATAGACGACTTTATTTCCATAGATAAAAATGTATTAACGGAAGACGATAATCAAAATAATATTTTTAGCTCAGAAGTAGAGCATGTTAGCGACAGTAGCGATTCCGAAATTGAAGTTATAACAGACATTAAATATCAGATAAAAAATTATGAAGAAGCATTACATCTGAAAGGTTTGAAAGAGTTTTCAAAAGAAGACTTCGTAGCATTTCAGTAAATCAAAAACTCAGGATGCCATTTCGAAACATACCTCATTAAAGAAAAAAGAAAAATCGTATACGTATAAAATAATACTACATACTTTGTTATGTAAATAAAATGTAACTTACATCTTGCTTGACGTTTTTGTTTAATTATTTTAAATATTCAACGTTAGTTGCAATTAAAATGGTACGTGAGTGAAGAACAACCTATTTTACCAAGTGATCTATAATTCTACACTATAGGTAGTGATATAATATTTTAATATAATAAATAAAATATGTATTTGATAACTTTCTCTTGAGCGGACATCTCT
>WYDF02080732.1:0-11160 GCA_009867245.2 Adranes taylori | reverse complement strand
TATATATATATATATATATATATATATATATATAAAGGAAAACGAAATCAGAGAAACATTCTAATTCGAAATGAATCTAGATCCAGGTTAGTTCCTAGTTAAATTTTACCTGAGTAATTTATTCTCTTTGTAGTAAAATATCTAAGAATATGTTGGAGTTCTTACGAAGATTTTAATTTAAAAGTAATAACACGCGAGATGAATCGATTGTAGCATGGTCAGCTAGATTCCTAGAATGCATTTTGGGTCATTATATTTAGGTGCATGTAAAATAATGAACTGATTAATGACAGTAATATATTATGGTAACGGATAATTACAGTTTTCGTAACACTCCCTGCATTATTGAGAGTGTAACGGTTAATGGGGAGGTTATAAATGTGTACACATCTTAACTTCGGATATTTTCAAGATTTGCTCTAATGAAAAGTCAGAAAGCATGATAATGTGGTTACATTCGTGTAATAAAATGTCACACCTACCAGTCGGAGAGTTTTCAGGTCATTTGACATGAGAGTATATTGTGCAATAAAATATAATCTAAAATATAAAGCTAAACAGATTAAAGAAATAATTATCACCTTTTGAGGACCAAAAAGAATCAGCCCACGTTTACATGTAGCGTGAACGTAAAATAAAAAATGAAATAAGTAATACGGAAATAAATTAACTATCATAGGTTGAGCTATTTTGTAGTAGATGCTATAAAAAAACGTCATAGATGGGTCATCCTTTCCAGGACCGTAAGAGGCTACGGATGTTAGACCACACGTTTATAGTAATAAAATATTATTTTTAAGTTAGTTATATAAAAGGAAGTGTTCCAATAACTCCAATGTATATTTAATTATCAACGTCCGCTGCTAATATTAATAAAAAAAAAAAAACACGATATAGGTAGGTACATTATATTGAAAAATTAAAATCTTACCTTTATTTCTCTACATTATGGACGAATGAATTTAGAATAGTTGGAGAAAAGATGACCATGTTTTTTCAGAAAACAAAATAAAACTTTAAAACAAAATAAAACTTGTGTTGTAAAAATTAGTGCAAAACTTAATAATTCCGAAAAAGAAACGAAAACAAAAAGAAATTATAGAAAACCTCCAACAATTCACGGGATACATTGTTGACAGGTTTGGATGATTTTTTATCATCTAATAATGTAGAACAATTACCTGATAAAAATGTGAAGTCGTCACAAAACATTCGCGTAATAAATACACAATTTTAATGCTAATGAAAAAGCAGAGAACTTATTGTTCATAGTGTTCATCAGAGAACTTATTGCATCAAGTTAGTCATCAAAAAATGTTTCTATTTCGTTCTGCTTCAATGATAAAATTGATCTGGAAGTTGCTAATTTAAATTCTTCGGGCATTATTCTTAACAATCAATTTAACACCAACCATTTCAGTTAAACAATAATTCAGATGATAATTTGGTTTTCTTAAATCCTTTAAATAACGATCAGATAACCTCCAATGATTTCGTTGATGGAAAATAAAAATATTTGAATACTATTGTTGAAGATTTAGTCTTAGATGAAACACAACCCCGAATTTAAGTTATTACACAGCTATTAGCGATTTAAATGTAACTTTGGGTAGGAGCAATCGTATAAATTCATCTATTTTCTCGCCAATTTTAAATAGAGAATTTTACTTGTCAAGTCTTGGACGGATAACACATTGTAATGATAATGCTGTTATTAGCCAACAAATTAACAGTTCGGAAAAGCCTAGAATGGACAATTATTATATCATAAACAGTATTAAGTTTAAAAACATTCATGTTCTACTCGTGTCCAACATACATCAGCTTTGTCGAACTTTAGGTTTCCCAATAGAAACATTATCAATAAGTCAGTACTAATGAAACCGACAAATGTTCTTGCGACGACTGAATATCATAATAGTATTAGGTATCCAAATATAAGATTCAATCTCATTAATATCTTTCGTTCAACAAACATATCAAATTTAACATATTTTGAATACTGGAAGAAATAAGATCCTCAGAATTATCTATTTTATGAATTTCTGGTAAACAATAGAGCCTTGAAATAAAATTCTCTAGACACATTGTAAACTTTACAGGTTCACTTATGTACAACTTCTCAAAATGGCTTAAGTCAAAACTAAATAAAATAATTTCGTTAGATACAAAAACTTCTACTGATAATTCTTTTCAATTAGTAAATGAATTGGATGGGTTTAAACTGGAACAAAAAACTGGGAAAGAAAAATGAAATTTTCTCATTTGGTGTGGTTAGCCTGTTCCCTTCGATTCATAGAATGGAGTCTTGGAGATTGTTAATTGAATCCAATTTGCCGGATAGTTAAGTGGAATTTCTCATCAATCTTTTGAAGTTAGAACAAGATTACTTTATTTTTAATAACTTAATCCATAGAGAAACCAACGGAGTAGCCATGGGTTCATGCATCTCCCCATAGTTAACTCAACTGCTCATGTTGAATTTAGAAGAAAACTTTTTAAAAAGAAATTCATTAATAAAATAAACTTTTACAAAAGGTATGTCGACGACACCCTAATTATTTTTAAAGCAAATGGAATGTAGGCGAGACTGTTGAACTTCACAACCTTTTTAATAGCTTTGATATTAGTTTAAAATTTACTTATGAATTATCATTACAAAAACAACTCCCCTTTTTGGATCTACTCAAAGATTGGAATGAGCACAGAATAATTTTTTAGAAAAAAGATATTTGTATAATTTAATCCCATTTAATTCAAATGTTCTAACTTCTCATAAATATGCATGTTTTAGAACCATCATACACCAAGCCATGAGTATACCTTGATGATAATATAATTTTATAGTTGTTTAGAAAAACAAACGAATATCTCAACCAATCTAGTGTCGTGCGAGAGTTCTGTATTAACTCCTGAAACAAGATTTCATTCAGTAACCTTTTTAAACAACAATTCTTACCTGTTTAAAATTTTAATAGCATTTCATAACAAACAACCTATTAACTTTTTGCAAAATAATAAATATAAAATACCTGTTATACAAAAATCAGGGATCTAAAGAACCGATTGTGATTCATATAACTGTTTTGACTGCTTACAAAACTAGAACTGCTTTCAAAACTAGAATAAAAGAGCATTTCCAATGTGTCAGACAAAATAATAACAAATCAAATTTTGCTGAATCTTTAACTACAAATCATGATTTTTCAAAAGAGAAAAGCGCTAAGATCCTCCATATTTGTAACGAATTCAAATTTAATAAACATTTATTTATACTGTAATCATAAAGAAAATCTAATTAATTAATAAACAAATATTGTACGATTTTACGAACATTCTTAATATGTTAGATTTCAAATAATTAGTTTAATATTTTGCTTGTAAAATGGAAGAATGAATCTTATTATTATTATATTGATGTGTTAAATTTATTAAATAAGTAAATTTGGTAACCGTTAGGTAACTTCAAAAATAAATCAATATCGAAAGAGTTACGCAATTCATTAGAATGGCATAACTTGTTATTCCGAAAAAGAAATAGTTACTGTTTTGAAACAATCTATTTTAATCATTTAATTGATATTTAATGTTTTGGAACACGTGCAACATGGTGACACCTGGAGAGTGAAAAATAAAAAAAAAATCCTTATTTAGTTTTATTATTATTATTAAGTTTTGCATTAATTTTCACGACACATATGTTATATTTTGTTTTAAAGTAGTGTTTTTTTCTGAAAAACTATGTCCAACAACTCTAATAAGATTCATTCGTCCATAATGTAGAGAAATAAAGGTAAAATTTTAATTCTTCAATATAATGTATGTACCTAAATCGTGATTTTTTGATTAATATTCTTATACAAAACATGCTAGGTGTGCTTTCTCATATGTAGCTTTGGAAATGAAGCAATTGTTGTCTTCGTAACTATAGTCAGCGGATGTTGAAAATTATATATACATTGGAACTTTCTTTTATTTAACTGAATCTTTCACTCCAAATACCAAGACGTTATTTCTATTTTTTTAATATTATTTTGAACTTAAGTTCCTGAAATATAACACAAAATTCATTTACACCCTGTATAATGTTTTAATGGAAATCGCTCAGATTATAAGCAAATAATGAGATTCCCCGCTAAAAAATTATATTTGAATGTCATTCACTAATTTTTTCGTTTGCAAAATACTATTTCGTAATTACATTACTTGTACTATTTCGTAAAGAAATACAAATATTAGTATTTAAGAAGTTAGAAAGACGCGATATTATTTTTGAAGCAAAAAATACAGCGTTATATTTTGAATGTATCTCTGGTATTTTCGTTCATATAATATTTTTACATGTGTTACAGTAACAATTTGACTTAAAACATGTTGAGAAAATTAGATTTAAGGCATCATAAAAAAATATTTAAAATAAGAAATAGAAAAAAGAAATAAATACTTAAAATATTATATTATTGTCCGATATAATCCGTATTGAAAAATTTGTGTGTCTATGGGATTACTATTGTGACAGAAGATATTGCGCATTGTAGGTGAAGGTTCGTTGTGGGCGTAAGTCATCAAATGCATAAAATAGTAGTAGATTGAAATGTTATTAAATCAATTAATCGAGATTACTTGTTAATTACTAAAATGTTTATACCATTTTTTGTTGGACGTCAAAAAAAGCAAAAGAACTGTTTTTTTTAAATCGCGAATGCATTTTCGCACAAAATTCAAAGAAAAAAAATGCGATCATTTTTGTCTTCTATTCATAGCCACTGGTGTTAAATGGACGTGTCTGGTTTATAGATTGGACCAAAATGGAGCAAGAAGCAGGGATCGGAATATAATTAGGTAAGACCCAAATACTCAATTTGGGAAGGTATACCACTGTATCTAAGCCGAAATAATGGCACTCTTGGCATACGCATAGGAATTGCTTAAGAGAGCTGTCCGAACTAAACGAATGTTAAATCCTATTACACAGATAGACTACGTTAAAATCCCTAAGGGGTGGAGAGGTACATTTCAGACTGCTTCTCGAATACTTTATGGATATCCCCGGATTATTTAATGAAATGGCGGACGCAAAGAAAACCAGAGTAAATCCACTGATTGGACCTTAATCCATGTGCGACACAGTGAGCAATTTCATTAAGCGATATATCGGGCCACAATTAGAAAATGAAAGAGAAACCATTGGGATAACAATATGGGTATGAAACAAATAGTGTTTCATAGTAAAGAGGGAAACAACATATCTGTATGAGGAAACATCTTAACATAATGGGGCTAATAGAAAAACCCACGTGCAGGGGATTTGGAGAGGATGAAGAAAACTCACATCGCGTTTTATGCCAATGTCTATACAGCTCGTAGGCGCAATAGATTTGAGATAACTAAATTACACCTAAATGAAATCGGTCGAATTCCTATTACGAAAAAACTGGATTTCTTGGCAAATAAGCAGTGCAAAGGGATACAAATGGTCGCAGTGTTAGGGGATTCCCAAATTATGAAATAATAATAGCAAAAAAAGTCTATTAGTGAAAAAATCATTTAAATTATATCTCACACATTTAGTTATGGAATTATTTGAATTTTACGCAATTCATAACGTTAGGGCCAGAGCGGATAACCTTTGGTAAATGGGAGTATAAGGTCTTGAATAGATATAGTCTTTAAATCAATCTGTTACTGTAAAATAATAAGATGCTCTATATATACCACGTTCCAAGAGATTTGGAATAAAATCAATATTCTAAAATGTTGAATAAATAGCGGAATGTTACAAATTATTGAGAATATTTTCCAAAATTCACTATATCAAAGATGAAAAATAAAGTTAATTTCACTAATTCAATGGATAACATTACCAAACTGTATTACAGAAGGTACTAAATACGTTTCCTGTTAATATTTGATGAACTATAAATAATTCAGATTTCAGGAGCGTAGAAGACCCCTTACTCAAGTTTAAAGTGCTACTATGTTATCAGGTTTGATTCAGATTTAAATTAAAAAAATATCATTAAAAACATTTTTTTTCTTAATTTTTAAAATATCTAAACAGTCGCTGATTTGATATTTATTCGATATAATTTGCGATAATTTATTATTTATTAGTAGTCGATAATTTGCTATTTATTTAGTTACATAATATATTCGTTACGAAATTAAATTTAATAATGACACGGATTCCTGGAGTAAAAATATATGTGTATGAAATATGAAGTGTTGAGATTACTAAAACATTTTGAAAATATTCTTAAAGCTTATGGAAACGTGGTAAGAGTGAGTGGATAAAAAAAATTAATGAATAATGAACATGTGGACAACGCAAAAATGTTTTCATGCGTTGTCCGCAAGAAGTCAATCCGTGTGATCATTATTATCACCAGTACCACCATTTACCACCGTGTACTTTCGCGTTATACGGAAACAATCGATCTTGAAATGTTCACACATCTGAAGAACCTATTATATAAGCAAAAAAAAAACATGAATAAACATATATAACTATAGTTTTTCAATTTCTGTCAAATATAATAGAGCTATAGAAACTATTCCTTTTTTTTACAAATAAAATCTAATGTGATCATTGTAAAAGGTATATCAGTAAGAACTTGAATTTTAAATCGCGTCATTTTCTTGTCAATAGTTGAGTCACTAAAATGACGCGTTACACTTTGTAAAGTCCTCAACCAGCAACAATCGCATCTCGGACGAACCGCATTGGTTACGACACTAATATGCGACACGAAGCAAATTTTTCTCTCTATGAAGTATAGTGGTGTTGTCAAAGTCGAATCCGTGTTTTGTTTGGTGGCTATGGGATGTGCTGTTATTTCTTACTTCCATGTTTTTATATTTGTTTTGGCCTCTGTTGTGTTCTGTGAGTCTTGTTTTTAGTCTTTGTTTCGTTTGTCCTATGTGTTGTCCTCTACAGTTTTTGCATGCTATTTTGTATATTACATTTGATTCTGATGGCGTGCAAAGTTCTGCTTTTAGTTTGGAGAAGAATTTGGTTCCTACTGGTTCCTATTGATTGTGAAAGACCGACTAAATATGGTAAACTGTAGTATGTTTGCTTTGGTGTTGTTTCTTTGTTCTCTTCCGCTATTATGTTGATGTTGACATTATTTTTTAATAATTTTGTGATTTCTTTTTATTTCGTTGTCGTATGTTTCGTCGGACAGTTCAGTTGCTCTGGTTTTTAGTGTATTGTATTTTTGTTTTTTAGTTTGTGTTTAGAGGTATAGTGTATATATCTACCGGAGGTGCATTCTTTTTGATACCATTTGTTGTTAGTATATTCTTGACGTTCCTTGTTGTTTTATTTAAGTACGAACACTTGTAATGTGAATACAAAAGTCGTACTAGAGTGAAATATATATTTGGTACATAAATAATAAAAATAACTTACTACACAAGTTCCATAATGTATATGCCCAATGAACGATACAAAGCAAAGAGCATAGAGCAATGGAAGTTCCGTAAAATCATTCTTCGCAGTTAATGAGACGATCACAACGGCAAAAAGTGGATACAGCATCCAATTCATTATATCACAACGTGTGTTACTCATCTGGGCAACTATTAATCGACACTAAAAGCATACATTATAAATTTGCTACAGTTCTTTTGCTAACAGTTCTTTACAATTCCACAGAGGTTATTGTAAAATTATTTTTTTTCGTTACTACTTACAAAATTTTTTACTTACAAATTTTTTTTCGAAGAATAAACGTTACTACTGATTTAAAATCTTATAATTTTGCTGTTGCCTTATTTTCGATGCAATAAATTCAAATAAATACTAATTTTTAATGCTTACACTTATATTAGAAAATATAGTGCCCATTAGAAAATATAACGCTCTTGAATCCTTGTGTAGGACAGTTGGTGATTTCAATACCCATACCGTGCTGAATAGAAAGCATAACAGTATTGGGAACAATGGTCTAGTGGCTTCACTAAATGATCGCATATGACCAGTGCGATTCCTAAAAATAAATACTTAAATAATATAATAATAATCATTTATGGTGCCGATATCACATTTTAATGCTTATACTCGTCAATTAAAAATTATACAAATATACATCAAGAAAAAATGTAAGAGATATAAATATTTGGGATATAAAATGTAACAATATCACAGGGAACAAAGACAAATACAACAGAAAATGTATGTAATAAAATACTATACATATATAAATTTAGAGTTTTAGATTTAAATTGAATTATATTCAGTTGTCATATTTCAGTAGGGATCACGTGAAGAAACCTAATGCCCGGCCATGTTCATGCTATATCTTATGTGCTGTACGTGTGTTTACATTTTTGTAAATTATTTACATGCACTTTTCATTAATACAATTAAAACATTTTTATAAATTATGCCACATATAAGTATTGATTGTAATAAACAAAGCAAGGTGTACCATTTTTGTGGTGTATTTGCATATAATTCAGGTAAGTTAACCTACTATAACCTATTTGTTGGTGGGTACATTATTCTTAACTTTAAATTTCCTACAGATTTAAATACTACAAATAACAATGCCTGGATGTGCATCTCTTGGTCGTAGTAATTCAGCAAAAAAGGTTTTATCATGAAAGCTTTTCCTAGCAACCCAAAACTTTTGAAATAATTGATATTAAACTTAAAAGAGATAAATGGAAACCCACAAAGTATACTCGACTTTTAACAATACTATGAAAGATTTTACAGTAGACAAATCTTTGCAAATTAAATAACATAAATTTTAGAAAAAGAAAGTATATGCGGTTATAGAGTTAAAATAATATTCGAAATAACAGAAAAGTATGTGAAGAATGTATCGAACTTATACAGCCTACATTTTTTTAAGTTAATGCAAAGTAAGCGATACAAAGACAATTGCTTATTCTTTTGTAATGAAGTAACTTTTTATCATTTCCTGGAAATGTAAACTGTTGATATTACATTGATATTAAAAATTTCCTTATTACAGAATTATTAAAAATAGAATCGTTTTTTAATAATACGCCAAATTGTCATAGCATTAAACAAAAATTGTTTCTTAAGTTTGTATTATTTACATTATAAATTACTTCAAAAAGAAAACTTTCGAGTATTTTTGTAAATTAACAATGTTCACAGCTGTTTTCGTTTGATTTCGTTAAAAAAAGTGATTAAAAAATGTATAATGTGTAAAACACTTTGAGATCTTTAACGGTGACATAAATATAGATATCTCTAATGGAACTAACGCACAAACAGAGGATTATTTGAATATCCTAGGAATGGAGGGATTTAAAACGTCTGTAAGTAACCAGAGAAGAAAAATGATCAAAATCTTGTATTGATCACTTCTTTATCAAATCAAAGGTTAAGGAATGAAAATGTATGTCCGATTATAGTACACAATAAAATAACAGACAATTACCCAATAATATTAAGCTTAATGCTCGAAAATGTTCTCAAAAGTTCTCCATGTCAAAAATTAGTTCGTAGCGATATTAATTATGAAACCTTAAAGGACAAATATCATCACATTATTGGAATGATCTGTATAATATATCGACCATTGACGAACAAGTGAATTACTTCTGTGAGAAAATATCTAAAGTAGTACCAGACTCAACATCAACTAGCTACATTATAAAAAAATACATCAAAAACCTAAACCATGGATAACAAATGGTATCATAAACTCAATTAAACGAAAAGAAAATCTTTATAAAACCCTTAAAAGATCTTTAAACAGAGCATACAAAGAATATAAAAATTATCAAAACTAATAAAAACACTAAATCCAATTATTATCAAAAGGTAATAAAAGAAAACGTAAACAATCCTAAAAATGATGGCAATGCGCTAAGGATTTCGTTAATATCCATAAGTCAACTAATACAATCTCGCAAATCAGAGATATTAATAATACTCTAATAAGTAATGCCTCGGAAATTGCGAACCTATTTAATCAACACTGTATAAATATGCCTAAACTGTTAGCTGATGGCATAAAAACAATTAATAGTCTATTGGCGAACTCTATGAATCTATCAACTTCCAACAGCATTAACCAATCGTTATTCCTAAAACCTGTGCTTGAACAAGAGGTACTAATTCAAATAAGAAAATTAAAAAATAACACAAGCCCTGGTAATGACCTATTAACAAGTAAAATATTGAAATGGCTCAATCAATTGCTAAACCTTTGTCTTTGTGAGTGTATTGAAATTGGGAACTATCCTAAGCAATTCAAAGAAGCAATAGTTAAACCTCTACATAAGTCGGATGATAAAGAAATAATACTCAATTATAGACCAATTTCCTTAATATCTAATTTATCCAAAATATTTGAAATATTCATAAAAATGCAGTTATCATTTTTGAAAAAATATAACATTTTAAATGAAAATCAATTCGGATTTAGAGCATCAAACAGAACAGAAGACGCAATGGCATACTTAACTGGTAATATATATAATTGTTTGGATACATCTAAACCATCTTTGGCCATATTTTTGGATTTGGTAAAGGCCTTTGATACAGTAGACCACAAAAAACTTTGTGAAAAATTATATAATATGGGAATCAGAGGCCTACCGTACCAATTAATACAAAGTTACTTAACAGACAGGCAACAGGTTGTAGACGTGAACGGAGTTAAGAGTGAACCTCTAAAAGTTACTTAGGTGTTCCTCAACGCACAGTATTAGGCCATATCTTATTTCTT
The DNA here is from genome assembly GCA_009867245.2 of Adranes taylori. NCBI lineage: Eukaryota > Metazoa > Arthropoda > Insecta > Coleoptera > Staphylinidae > Adranes > Adranes taylori. The sequence continues at coordinate 442 of WYDF02080732.1, read as the reverse complement.
ATTTATATTAACACTATATTTGATGTTAAAATGGAAGCAGATATAATGTGTTATACTGATGACACGGTTTTGTTTGTACAGGACAGCAACTTGCAAAATGTTTTACTCAATGCACAAAATTGCATCTCTGCAATAAAATTTTAGTTAGACAAAAATTCTCTATCCCTCAACGTCGCTAAAAGTAAATTTGTCATGTTTTCATCCCAAAAAACTGGATTATCTAATCTGATTGTATTACAAACAAATGTCAGTGTATAACCCTAATAGAATGTCAAGAATATTATAAATATTTGGGTATTTATATACTCTAACATGACATGTGGTAAACAGTCGCAATATGTATCACACTCCATAAGCTGTATGTTTTACATGTTCAAAAGACTTAAATATATACTTACAACAAATCTGCTAAGAACAGTGTACTTCGCTTTATTGCAATCAA
>WYDF02080721.1:0-11161 GCA_009867245.2 Adranes taylori | reverse complement strand
GAGGAAAAAAAAGGGTGACTCGAAGGAAGGTAAGAGAAGGGAAGAACACGTGGGAAGAGTATGTGAGGGTGAGAAAGATATGGAGAGCGGAGGGAAATAGGGTTAATGAAAAAAAGGAGGAAGAAGGGAGGGAGATTATAAATGGGCTAAGTTCGGTGAAAGAGGTATGGAGATATATAAGTGATAGAGGAAAAGAAAGATCGAGGAAAGAAATTGAGAATGTGAGCTTAAATGAATGGGAGAGGAAGTGTAGGGAGGAAGTAATGGAAGAGAAAGGTAATGGAAAAAGAGAGGCGGAAAGAGAAGGAGAGGTGGATGACAAAAAAGAAATGACCGGGGAATTTATGGAAGAAGAAATACGCCAGGAAATACGCAAGATAAAGAAAGGAAGCCCAGAGGGACCGGATGATGTGCCAGTAGAAGTGTGGAAGTGTTTGAATCACAGAGGGATAGAAGCGGGAACGAGGGGTACGAATGCAGTATTGAATGGAGAAGAGAGTGTGCCAGAAGAATGGAAGGAGGGTGAGATAATGCCATTACACAAGAGGGGCAATAGGAAAGAGGCATGTAGTTATAGGGAGATCACATTAATGAATGGAATTTTTGATTGTATGCAAGGGCGGTGAAATGAAAGTTGCAAAAGGAGATGGATAAAGGAGAGTACTATCAAATACGCAGGCGGGATTTGTAAGGGGTAAGGGTACAACTGATAACACAGTCACTCTGAGCTATATAATAAATAAAGAAGTGGAGGAAGGTAGAAAGTGGTATCTGTTGAATAGCCAAAAACTAGACATTTTTTTAATGTGACCAGGAAGAGCATTGAACAGCCTGCATCCAGTATAAAAAACTTTCATATAGTGAAAGTTTATGTTGTGGATAAAACAATAGGTATTTATTTCTTGTTAAATATTTATGAGAGTGGTTCGATTTAGTGCTAAACGATGAAAATTTTTGAAATGTATAACACAGAACATTAAATATGTATTCAACATAAAATGTCAGCATCCCTTGTGTCCTCAAAATAGATCGACAGCTCTCTCTACCCCTCAAAGAAGAAATAGTGCGTATTACTCTTTTTTGAAGAGTAAATATCCTAGCAGATTGATATTCCTGCACTACCTCAAAACACATGACAGAATAGAAATTAGAAAAGTACGGCGTCTTAAGTATATGTGAGGTACAATAAAAAGAAGCAATCTTCAGTTAGTAACACTGTTGGCTCAATTTAGCACATACAACATCAATATGAGAGTACCAACAAATATTTTGGTCAACATATATACCCAAGAGTTTGGTACAATTACTTTTAACTATACCATAACTACAGTCAAGTGTAACATCCCTATGACCACGACCAGTTTTAAAAACAACATAACTTGTTTCATTTTAATTTTTCTTCACCATATTTATAAGTATTAGATTATAAATATGTCGCAGCCGATGGGACATCTCATTTTCGGATTCACCAGTAATGATAAAGTTGGAATCATCAGCATACGTTATAACAAACGTTGATGGAGACTTCCTAGATATAAAAACTTCCAAATTATTGGCAAAGATAATGAAAAGTGTAGGGCCAAGAATGGAACCCTGTGGTACGCCGATCCTAACCTCACAATCATCTGAAAAAATTGATTGGCTATTCTCATTGAATATTACTTTTTAATTTAATAAGAAATCATGGTTCTTAACTATACACAACGATTGTTTTGTTTTTGAAAATGATTTCATTAAATACTTTTATAATAAATTTTATAGATGTAATAATTTGATGTGTTATCTAAATGAAAATTATGAAACATTAATAAAATAAATATTTGTATAATATTTCTATGTCCTAACTTGGACAACTTTATAATGAATAATACGGATTATGTGTGGTAATGTCATGGCATAATTAATTGCAAAAAGGCTTTTCTTTGCCATAAGTGGTGAATAACACTTATTTATCACGTATACATGGTAAAATAAGAAAAAAGTTTTCCTCCATTTGATTTTTTGAAATGATTTAAATCGTAGTTCAAAAATGCTTCGGCTTTCAAGTAGCTTTATATTAAACTTTGGTTGGGCTCAATAGTAGATTGGACAAAGCTTGATAGAGAAGATGTAGAAAAAGAAAAAAGAGAACCTGTCAATTCGTTATGCTGAGAACATAAAAAGAAATGACAAGAATTTATAATCCGTCCGAGAGACATAAAATTGATGTCGCTTCACTTTTCTTTCTTACGTGAAGTTTTCTTTCATTTTCCTACAGTTTTCTGCAGATTTTAGTAATGTAATATTGTCGTTTTCAGACACATATGTGTGTCAGTACAATGGATGATAGTAAATTTATTTTATTTATTTCTATATTTCAATTTTTATCTTTTATATACCATATAAGTATGTAATACGTATAAGCACCTATACGAAACATATAGGATTTATGTTTTGAAATTTTTTCTCCCATAGCTTAGTACGTCTCTTGTTTTCATATAACTGCAATCCGTTTATATGTATAACAAAGGGGGACCATAGTTATAAGGAACAATTTCCCGTAAAAAAAAATTTTAGAAAGTTTTTTGATAATTAAAAAATTTTTTTTCAAAAAAATTGCTTTCTACGTCTTAGTTTAGCTTAGTACGCCTCTTTTATTCATATCACTGCATTTCGTTTATATGTATATCAAAGGGGAGTAATAAACAACAATTTACTGCAAAAAAAAATTTGTTTGAAAAAACAATTTTTTGAAATTTTTTTGAAATAAAATTGAAATAAATAAATTCTAAATCATTTTTTCTTGCTCAAAATATATAAAAGAAACGGTAATTTTCCTTGTCGGGGTGTGCGGATGTGCGTATGTACAAGAATTTCTCCTATCGCATTTGCTTAGCAAGTGCACACTATAATTCCGCAGAACGTTTTTTAATTTTTCAGACCAGTGTGTCTGACCCAAGGCACACTGGTCCTTAATTACTTTACTTAACCCAAGGCAATCTAACGATGCTCTACAGTAACTATACTACCCTCTAGTTATGAGCCAATAAAAGTTTAATTTACTAATACTATTTTGTTCAATTACCGACATTCAACATACATTTACACATAATTACACAAAACAGGGTGCTTTTTGTTTTGCAAATTTTGCGGTTTATTTACTTCAAAACTGCTGTCGTAATTTTTCTTTTAATTTCTTGTATCAAAAGATCCTTTAATATTTAAGCGATTGAGTGAGTTCAAAAACTATAGACGATTAAGGATCGGAGTAGTTGGAGCTTGAAACAAAATTGCACTACCTTAACTATTTTGGTTTCCATGAAAGTTAAAAAAGTAAAACTTGCGAAATGTATGTAAGACTAAAGACATCTATGTTTCTAATGTAAACAATTGAATATACTGCACCAATTTTGAGCAATAAAAAAATTCAAAAACCTGACACATAAGGGGTCCATCTCTTTGTTTCCAAAGATATGATCTTTAAAATTTGAAAACATTCCTATTTGTCGCTATTGTTACCGACATTCACTATGCATATATACATATAATTCCTAAACAATAGCACATAGAAGCAAAGTTAGAGGAAAAATATCTTACCTTCTATGAGATCTATAAGACGGTACTTTTGCAATTTAATAAATATCCTGTTACCAGAGGCGGGTTCACATTATAATTTTGGGAGGGGTTCAAAGTGATTATTGTATTCAGAAATTAGAGGCTGAGATTTTGGTCACAAATAGAGCCTTGTATTATGCGTCAAAGTGCCGAGTGGCACACGTCAGCGTCCCCTCCCCACAAGAAGGGAATAATGAGCAAATCAGAAGTCAAGACCATGCTCATTGTGTATTTTGACATCAGGGGGTTGTCCACCACGAGTACATACCACAGGGTACATCCGTGGGCGCTAAATTCTACGTGGAAGTACTCAAAAGATTCAAACGCAGGGTTCAACGCGTCTGGCCCGATATCGTAAAGGATTGCCAACTTCACCATGACAATACGTCAGCGCATACATCCTTTGTTGTGAACCAGCTACCTGGGAAATGCAGGTGTGTAAAGGGTTTCTCAGGCTTCCTACACGACTTGCGTGTGCTAGTCCCAGACTTCTTTTTGTTTCCGCGCTTGAAAACACCCATGAAAGGTCAACATTTCGAAAGAGTCGACAACATCAAAGAGGCTTGCACCAAGGGTTTAAAGGATATTTCCGAGAAGGACTATCGTGAGGCCGTACCTGGAAATCTCACTGGCGGTGATGTATCAACGCAGGAGGATACTATTTTGTACCATTTTATTGATTTGTACTGATACGATCAATAAAAATTTTTTCTCGAGACTTTGACATTACTTTCTGGACAAACCCTTTATGTATAAAATATATTGTATCATCCGAAAAAAATTATAAAATTATAAGAAAATTGAAATATTAAACAATCAGAGAAATCACTCTTTCCTTTCATTTCCCATTGCTTGTCTACTATCTCAACCTTCTACAACTTACAGACGATAACAGTGTACATACCCGAACTGTGCTATAATCTGTTAGATAAATACTTAAGGAATCTTGTCGTTTCGAGACCAAAATGTTAAGTAAACGCTTTCAAAATCAACCATGAATATTTTGGCAGTGAATGGGGAAAGACAATAAATACAAATTCGCTGTGAATATCATAACATCTGGCTATGTAATTTTTTCTCTGCTCATTGAGTATATTTATTTTCTTTGGCCTTTCAAGCTTTTATTGATTCTTACAACGAAAGATGCAATACAAACATTAATATATTGTCAAATTAAAATATTCAGGGGGCATTTTTCAAGTCTGCAATTAAAAGAAACAACTCGCATATGATCCTGATATCGGTAAAAATGGTATTCTGGAATGTAAAAGTGTTGTATACCAAAATATAAGGACGATGAATGGTCTAAATAAAGTCTTAAATTAAATAAACAACACATGCTTTCAATTTCGTTAAAAATGATGTTGAGGCGTGCCTGATGTTGAGACGAGTTTATTCCCAAATCTTAAGCGATCACTAACTGAAAATCTCGTTGCTTACTTGATAACTAACTTGATGAAACTCGCTTTATTGTTATAAATCATCAGTCTTTATAGTAAACTTAATAATAACAAACTACATTTACAGTACATTATATTTAACTAAATAAATGAAAGTGTATAGTGTACCTTTTGGTATAGCACACCCCAGGGTTTTGCTTTATTTCATTGGAATAATTATGATACTACATGTTTAAAAGTCATCGCACTTGACGTAGAAGTTTGTGCATTTAGCGTTTGCTTGCTATTAAGATATGTCACATTCTAAATCATATCAACTATGTACAATATGTATGTACTGACATATAGCTAATTTATTTTTCTAAATATCTTTCGATATGAATTTAAATATATATTTTTTTAAGATTAAATCTTGGACTATGACACCTTCGTCCTTGATCCTATTTGAATAAGATTCATTTTCTTTATTAAATGGGATACAGGACCAAGTACATAGAATTGTATTTTCCTTTCCTTTATGATCTTCACAATTCTGATTCTTTGCTTGTTATGTAATGCTGTTTAGAGGATTCCTTTATTTAATTTGACTATTGTAACGGCCATATAATTTACATTTACATACAATATTAATTTTATTTATAGCAGTCCTGCGAAATGCTAGGGAGCATAAGAACCGTGGTTCGTATTCTCCAAGTATTCCACTAACTCTTCTAAAGTGACATTGATTTCTAATTATTATCAATATAATTGTGTACAACCGTTAAGCGAATGAATTTTGGAGTGTGATTCTCCCATCCTCAAAATACCTTCTTTAAGTATGCTTTATGACTTAATAATATACTGAACAATTAAGCTTTAATAAAAAATTTAAAATATCTACATATTTTTTGCACTGTTGATGGTTCAACACCACAAAAAAGGTTCTTCTACTAATTCATTAACATATACATAATCCGCTAGTATATATATATATATATACATAATGCATCCACAAATTGATAAAATTAAATTTAATTCAAAATATATATAATTTAATACACTATATGTAAATTGCGATGTTTTACACCTCAATGCATGGAAAGGTCTAAAAGATGCGCTAGAGCGAAGATTGTACAAATACATTCAAAAGTTATTCCGCGAAAAATAAATGCCTGAGTCGGTCTCGTACGCGTAGAGGCGCAATGTCAGCGAACCAGCTCTCATGCATACATACAACAGCGAGAGGTCCCGATAGAAGTTTCATAGATTTGCAATCATACAGTGAAGCATCGTGGATTACAAATACCAATGCCGTTATCATTATTACACCTTTCTATCAGCCGTGTCATTAAATTGGAACAATGTACGGGATCGGTTTTTCCCAAACACAATGGAAAGTGTGATCGTAAGAAAAAAATCACTCCAAGAGCAAATCAGTTCCACTAAAGTTCGCAGACGCCTTATCGCAATTGGTCACAAAGCCAGAAGATCTGTGAAAAAACAGCTTTTAACCAAAGCAATGAAAGGAAAACGGTATAAGTGGGCAAAAAAAGTACAATAAGTGGAGAAAGAAAAGTCTTTATCATCAACGAAAGCCATTTTTTTGCACAGGGTCAGAGAAGTCAACATATTCGCAGGTCACCCGGAGAGAAGCTTCGTGATTGCCACATCGATCAGTCTGTCAAGCACCCACAAAATAAGATGTTTTAGGGATGCTTTACTTATTATAGTGTTGGAAGCTTGCGGCCAATCGAAGGAATGATGCGTTCGTAACAATATATTGAAGTTCTGCAAAAAAGAGTTGTTCCAGAGCTGTAGAAGAAGTATCCTGACGGTTCCGGGATCTTTCAACAGGACTTTTCTCCCTGCCGTACATCGAAAATGGTGAAGAATTTCATGACAGATCAGCATGTATAGCAACTTGATTGGTCCAGGAACTCACCGCACGTTAATCCAATGGAAATTTGTCGGACATATGTAAAAGTCGCCTTCGTTCTGCAGTCAGTACCACGATGGAAACGCTCATTTTGGCGCTGATTCAAATATGGTACGGGAATCCGAAAATCATCAGTGACAAACCTAGGAGATTCTATTTCTAACCGTGTTCAAATGTTGCTTTAAAATAGAGGAGGTGATATGCGTTACTAATGTGTTTGTATGTGAGATTTGATGTATAAAACACTATGTACTATGTAAGTTAAATAGAAAGTTTTGGTTTCATTTCTTGTTTCAATTAATTTGCACAAGGGTATATTTCAAGGAAGCGAGCTTACTCACTCAAGGAGCAATACCACGTAGCCTTGTACATCTTTGAACAGATCTGGGCGCTTGACAGACTGATCGATGTGGCAATCACGAAGCTTCTCTCCAGGTGACCTGCGAATATGTTGACTTCTCTGACCCTGTGCAAAAAATTGCTTTCGTCGATGATAAAGACTTTTCTTTCTCCACTTCTTGTACCACTTACACCGTTTTCCTTTCATTGCTTTGGTTCAAAGCTGTTTTTTCACAGATCTTCTGGCGTTGTGACCAATTGCGATAAGGCGTCTGCGAACTTTAATGGAACTGATTTGGATTTATTTTTCCTTTAAATCCATATTAAATGCATCGCTGATCTTTTTTTACTTTGTTACAGAAATCGTCTCCATAGATTACAATATATACATAGATGTATAATTCTTTGCTTCCGCGAAATATTTTCGCTATATTCTACAGTTAAGCTACACACTCCTATTTTTCTGTTGGTGGTGTCTGCATTGATAGAGGTAGTGTTCTTCGCGAGTTCAATTGCGCTTTATTCTGAGTGGAAAATCTCGACGGAGATGCAATGCAATATTGTTCTCTAAGATTCCCCACGTTTATTTAGCAATGATCCCAATCACTTCGTGAATTTTGCCATTTCTACTACAGTCTACAGCAATGTAGTCAGTAAACTAATAATCTCTGTGCTTCTTAGCATTTTTTTATCCTCTAAAAGGTTTTCAGCGTCTTAGCAGGCGCCTCTCATTATTTTGCTTTTGATCATCCTCTTACTCGCGACCTATCTTCTATCTCGAAATATCTGTCGCCAATCTAGCAGACGTCGCACCAACTTCTTCTCTTTCTCAACAATTACGTAAACGATTCCGTCCGTACAAAACTCGTTTCCTAAAGGTCTTTCAATTTTCGAGGACTTGTAACTGCAAGAGAACTGAAGATGGTGACCGGATATACGAGTTTATATACTCACCCCTCCCCCAATCTTACTTTCGTTATTGTTTTCCACGGAATGATGATGTTTAGACTTTTTTCTAGGAATTCTATTTATGTCTAGATATGTTTTATTTCTGTCTAGACTTTTGACCTTGAAATGTATGACTAACCGGATATCGTTATCGTATTTCCAAGAATTCTATTCATGTCTACACTCGTTTTATTTATGTCTGGTCATGAAATGGATGACTCACCTATTATCTTGCTAAGTTGATGACATGCAAGGGGAAGCTACGCTAAAGCTCCCCTTCAATCCATTCTGAGAACACAAGAGTATAATTTACAATAAATAAATAAATGTTCCAAGATTAATTTGTAATTGCATTTTTAAAATGTATTATTATTATATTTTTTTAGGATCCATTATATAATAAATGGATCTGTAGTTTCAGGTGCAGACTCCATATTTTCGATGTAACGCTTCCTCTGCAAAGCAATTTCAAAAGCGCTAATTATGAATGATTGAAATAATTCTGTAACAGCCACATTTCTGAAAACCCCGAATGAAAATAAAATCTATTGCTTTGCACCTACGATAAATATTATCGCTTCCTCGCTAAGTGAGGAAATGTGTGTATGCATCCAGATGAGCGGCGTACAATTTCATATATGTACGGATTGTACGTCGCGCGGACTAGGATGAATAGCTGAAATCGAAATGTAACTCTGCTCACAACATACGTTTCGTTTAAAACAAACGCTAAAATTTCAGCGAATCAGATACATTCATTATACGTTGGCTAACATAACTTTGGGAGAGTACAGCATAAGTACAAGAGTGGTTTGACATAAATCTAGCTTTTGCTACATGACGTTACGTGACAATGAACGCCATATTGGTTTTTACATCTGTCATCCAATACATAATGTCTGTCAAAATTTGAAACAAAAAGAACAATTAGTTTGGTTTTTACAGCCGTCGCAAGCAAGCAACTTTTGTGTTTTGTGAAAAATGGATAAAGTCGAATATCGTTCAGTAATTAAATTCCTTCAAAAGAAAGAGCAAAACAATCCAAAAATCAAAGCCAACCTGGATTCTGTTTATGGCGAGTCTGTAGCGTCGCTAGCAACAGTTAAATTTTGGAAAGCTGAATTTGTTCGTGGTCGTACGAGTGTTTTTGATCATGACCACCCAGGGCCGTCAAATATCGTTACTACACCAGAAATCGTCAACAAAATCTATGAAATGATTGTCGCAAATCGTCGAATCAAAATCTGTGAGCTAACAGAAGATGCAGATGTAACAACTGGGCCTGTACACGCCATCATACGCAAACGGAGAAGCTTTTGGCGAAGATAAAACGTGATGCGAAGGGTCCATTACTACACGTCATTACTAAAACGTGGGTCCATTATTATACGCCGGAGTCAAAGCAATGGAGAAAAAGCGGCGAAGGCCATCGAAAAAGGCAAAGACAACACGATTGGCCGGTAAGGTGATGGTGACTGTTTTTTTTTTTGAGATGCGAAAGACATTATTCTTATTCATTACGTGGAAAAGGGTAAAACCATAACTGTCGATTACTACGCAGCATTATTGAACCGTTTTGAAAAAAAAACGCCATGGTTTAGCTCGCAAACGACAACGCACCCGCTCACAGAGCGGACGTCATGCACGCAAAATTGAAGCATTTAGACTACGAATTGATCGGCCACCCATTGTGTTCACCAGATCTGGCCCCTTGCGAATTCCTCTTGTTTCCAAACCTAAAAAAATGGCTCGGAGGACGCCGTTTTGCAACAAAAGGTGACCAGAAGTTCCTACTATTTTAAAGAGCTCGAGCAAATTTACTTTTCAGAAGGAATCAAGAAGCTAGAGAGTCGTCTTGAAAACACGACTCGTAACAAGAGTCGTAACAACATAACAAAAAGCAAAAACATAGCTTATCTTCCTAGGGCGAAGAGAAGGCCAATCCTATCTTTCACACCTCTCCCCCCCCCTATAATCTTTCTTCCCTTAAATATTACCACTACTATTTTACCTTCACCTTCCCCTTTCAAACAATCCTATCACTAACATCTACTTCTTCCCATCCCTCATATCTCCCTTTTTATTATTCCCTTTCTGCCACCCTCCCCCATTTAATTATTCCCCTTCTGCCACCCTCCCCCCACTCATTCTTCTTTCCCCGCGATATGCATGGGTTGAAAGATGGTTTGAGAAAATTAGGTGAGGGTGAGGGTGAAGTAGTAAATGAGATTGTGGAAAGGACAGAAGATGTGGAATAGCAGGGGGGAGGATGGAATAAGAGGAAGTAGATATAACGATAAGTATAAGTGGATTAGTGGTAAAGAAAGTATGGCAAGTTATCTGATATCAGATTTATGCATGGGAGAGAAAACAATGATTTCCAGGTTTAGATGTGGGAATGAAGATGCGGGTAATCAATACTGGATGAAAGAGCACAAGAGAATGTGTGGGATATGTGGAAAAGAGAAGAAAAATGGATGCACTGGATGAATGAGTGTGAGGGGATAGAATGAAGTGAGAAAGAAAGGACTTGGGGGAAAAGAGGGTTAGTTTGGGTGAAGTAGGAAAAGTTTTGTATATTATGAGAAGGATAATTAAACAAATAATTAAGAAGAGGTAAGGGAAATGGTGAGTGGAAAAAAAGGGGGCATTAGAAAACAGCGTAAGGGGGATGGGACTGGGGAAGGATGGGAAGGAATGGGGAGCTTAGAGGGGGGATATATAATGTGATAGTAGTCTTCCATTCTTCCTTAAAGAGAATTAATTATATATTTATTTGTTTATGTTATGTATTATTATTTCTTTTTTACCTATAATTTTATTTCATGTATGCCAATAAAGGTCTTATCAATCTCTTATCTATTACAAGAAGAATCAAGTGATAAGTACAGATAAGATTTATGTTTAAGTAAGATTCAAAGAACCTGTAAGAAAGATTTCATATTTAACTTAACATTTCAGGAAT
>WYDF02080710.1:0-11161 GCA_009867245.2 Adranes taylori | reverse complement strand
GGAACGAATCACTTTAGGTTTCCCAGTTTACTTCTTCTTATATATATATATATATATATATATATATATATATATATCTAATTAGTTTCTCACAAAATAGCAAAAAGTGATTATATGAATGCATTCCTGAATCTATCTCAACTCACTTGCAGGAAAAAAAACCTCTGCAGATAAAACCCTCGTAGGTTTTCTATACTTAGATATGTTTAATCGTCTAGATAGCGTTGAATAAAACTAAAGTTAGTTGCATTATCTGCTATCTGGTTACTATTTCCAACTGGTTACCTATAATTACCTTTATTCTTAGTAAATGCAATACATCTACGTATATTCTTGTTACTGGCTTGCTGCTTTATCTCCAATCTTGTGCGTTTATTCATTTCAGTAACCTCTAATCGAGTCTATCTAATCATTTACAAGCCTATGCGTGCTTTTTCCACAATGTATGTACATATTTTCATTTCAAATGTTGTGATACAGCCTTGAAATTTCCAACTAGTTTTTTTGTTTAGCGTTTTCAAAACCGGACAACTTCTTTGATACTTGAAATTTGCATTATATCCAATCTTAATTGTTTATTCAACTCTCTGCATCTATGTGCTTACAGATATATATATATATATATATATATATTCGCCATTCGCATATTAGCTTTCGCTAACTTAAAGTCTAAACTAAAGTTTTTATACAAATAATTTTCAACAATATATAATTGTGTGTGTGCTAAAATTTTGTGTAGCAAGTATAATCTCACGAGACACCAGACAACCTGTGGTTTTTTAAAGGCTCAAAACAGTCTGGGGTCCCTTGGGGACACTTGTACACTTAGTGTTGAGAATCGGGTAAGTGATACATGTAGTGTAACAAATCAGGTCTCTTCTTCTTCTTCTTCTTCTAGAAAGAGGAAAATACCTTCTAATGATGTTGCAGTATCACAACAACACTCATCCCTTGCCAAACAATCCCGAATCCGCTGTGAGGGCTGTAATGTAGATTTTTCATCATTAATAGCTCTCAACGGCCATAAACGAAGCAGACAAGATTTAGAACAAAATTCAGTTAATTTACCAGACGGTTTTGTTTTTATTCAAACTTCATTTAAAAATCGTGCAGCCACCTATCGAATTTATACATCAGATGATAATGTCATAGATATACCGTCCTTTTTGGCATCTAAAAAAGATCAAGTAATCAGTTTAGTCTCGATACATTCTTCTTCCCTAAAAATTAATATTGAACTCTTTGCGTATTATGTAAAGCAAGGGACCAATTCGGATGATAATTTAGATCTTAAAAGTTTTAATACGAAATTCCAAATTATTACTGCAGCATCTGATGTGGATGATATTTTCAATAGTCTTTGTGTCGTTATTTCTAGGGCATCGGAGGAGTGTGGAGAGTCAGGGTGGGCATTACTATGTGTTTCACATCTAGCAGTGAACATAAATAAGTACTCACCTTTACGAGGATCCTCTTATTTGAATCTTCCAAAAAGTATTAGTGCAAAGAAAGCATGTATTAATATCAATCTACGGTCACATTATGTATTAATAAAAGCATGTCAAAATTACTTGCAAGTCAGCAAACCAAACATAAATCTGCAATTCATTTATGTGATGGCTGCTAAAATTCTCTATACAGAGGAACATTTGATCCGCCATATTCAGTATGATTGCAATACCCTTTGTACAATCATGCTAACCACAGATGTAATTAAAACACGGTTTGGTCTTGAACGGCCTGATAATATATTATCATTTGAAAATTATTCAAAGCAGTTGAAAGTTCCATTTGTTGTGTATGCTGACTTTGAATCGTATCAAGCTCCTATTTCGTAATGTGATCCGTCTTCTTCCCAGTCCTATACTCCTGACACAGTCGAACATATTCCATACAGTTTTGCTTATTACATTGTTTCCGATATTGATCCTTCCTTTAATAAATTTAGAACTTATACTGGTGAAGATTGTCCTAAAGTTTTTATGGAATGGTTAACTCTAGACGTTATCGCTTATATGCTGAAAAATTGCGTCCTATTGTCCCGATGTCCGATTTGTCACCTGTTCAGACTATTGAGTTGCGTACTGCTACCAATTGTCAGATTTGCTTGACACCTTTGAGGGAGAAAGGTGTGGCGGATCACTGCAATTTAACTGGTGGCAGTTAAATAATGGCAATGGCAAATTCCGCGGTGCCAGTCATCCGTCTTCCAATCTAAATTATCTAGTGGCTAAATTTATTGCCATATTTTTTAATAACCTATCTGGTTATGATGCCCATCTTTTTATTAAAAATTTCGCTTCAGAAAATGACGATATCGATGTCATTGCACAGACAAAGGAAAAATACATTTCCTTTAGTAAGAGCATTAAAGTGTGCCATGCACTGATAAAGATGGTAAAGTCATTTCAAATGCGTTTTTTGGACTCTTTCCGGTTTATGGCTAGTTCGATTGAAAAACTAGCTAAAAATCTTCAACCCGAACAGTTTATTCATACTCGTCAATATTTTCCCGATGATACTAAATTTAATCTAGTTAGACGAATTTAACCTAAATTTAGTCTAGTTAGATCTAGTTAGCTAATGGAGTTTTCCCCTGCCCGTACATGGACTATTTTCCAAAATTAAATGATACTCAGCTGCCCGATAAAGAATTATTTTACAACTATATGTCAAAAACTATGATAACCGATGAAGAGTATTTACATGCGCAAAATGTTTGGAATGCCTTTTGTATTACGACATTGGGCCAATACACTGATTTGTATCTTCAAACCGATGTTTTGTTATTAGAAGACATCTTCGAAAATTTTCGGTGTGCGTGTTATGAAGCCTATAATCTGAAGCCTGCACCGTATTTTACAGCTCCAGGCTTATCTTCTGAGGCCATGTTGAAACTTACAAAGGTAAAACTGGAACTTTTGACAAATGTCGACATGCTTTATTTCATTAAACATGGTATGCGCGGAGGTATCAGTCAATACTCTTTGCGCTATGCGTGTGCTAATAAGTACATGATCTCTCAAAATCCCGATCTGCCCAAATACGAACCTACTAAACCAGAAACCTTCTTATCTTATGGGGATGTAAACAACTTATATGGCTGGGCTCTCAGTCAACCCCTCCCATCTGGTTCATTTAAATTCCTATCTCCTCCGATAATTCCTCCAAAGGTTACTTTTTGGAAGTTGATTATCCACAAAAGCTGCATTCTGCACACAATGATTTACCTTTTCTCGTTGAAAATCTTGTTCCACCTCCTTCAAAGTTCAAACAGACTAAATTAATCCCCAATTTGATGAATAAAGAAAAATATACTGAACATTATGGCACCTTATAACAGCCTGTGGATAATGGCCTTAAAATTACAAAACTTCACCGCATTTTGGAATTTAATCAATCACCTGGGCTTAACAACTACATACGATTGAACTTACGTACTAGAGCCACAAATGATTTTGAAAAGACTCTTACAAGCTCCTCAACAACAGTGTTTCTGGGAAGCTGATGGAGAATGTGGAGAGAAGAAAGGATATTAAACTCGTATAACACTGGGAATCGGCGTGGGACTCGTAGTCTCATTGCCCTTTAAGTTTTTGAGATTGCATCCAGTATACGGAAAATCTTGTGGCTACTCATCTAAATCGTCATAAGGTAGCCTACAGTAAAACCATATACGTTGGATTTGCTGTTCTCCAAACATTAAATCAGTACCTCAAACCAACATATGGAGATAGACTAAAACTTCGTTATATGGACACAGACAGTTTTACTATGCCCATACAGACAGACAACATTTACGACGACATAAAGCAAAGCTTGGACAAATTTGATACCACAAATTTCTTTGTCGATAACCAATTTGGAGTACCCCTAGTTAACAAAGCAGTACCCGGTCGGATGAAGGACGCATATAGGGGAAAAATCGTGTATGAATCTGTAGGGTTGCAGGCAAAATTATATTATTATCAGACCGAGGATACAATTACAAAGAAAGCAACAGGGTTTATAAAATTGGTTGTTGATACAGAGATTTCGGTTCAAGAATATAAAGATTGTTTCTTTGATGAGAGGAAAATATATAAACAACTATATATATATTCAAATCCATCAAGCATACCATCTTTACACAGAAACAAAGTAAACTAGCGCTATCCCCTAATGACGATAAGAGATATATTTGTGCAGACGGCATTAAAACGTTGGCCTGGAGTCCTAAAGACATTCGATTCACTTGAGTAATCTAGACATGTAGATAGCGGGGGTAGCTCAGGAACATAGCTGCACATGTACTATTTACTTTTTTTATTTAAACCACTAATTTTCAAGTAGATTTTTTTATTTCCCAACATTTTATTATAAATCATCCACGTCGTTTCAGAGATATCATATGTTAACATTAGCTGCCTGATTGGTTACACTACATATTAGTTACACTACATTCCCTGCTTTATTCTCAATATTAAAAAATTTTACTGCATTTTAAATGTTGTGGAGGAAACGTATGAAAAGGTAAAGAGTTTGTATCATGTTGTCTCATGCAACAGTTTCCTCCCCCTTTTCGCTTTTATGTACTAGATGCCTAAATGTAAAAACACGTCCTGTGCCTCCTAACTCGGATGATGATATGGACACGAGCGAGATCGAGCTGTGGATAGCGGTGCTGCAGAAGAAGAAGGAATGGAGCCGTCGTCAACAACAACTCAATTTTGAAAAGAAAGCGTATGAAGAAGAAGCACTTTCTATGGGTCAAACCATCACAGTGGAACATACTGGGTACTGTCCACACTGCAGAGGGTATGTACACATGTTGACTCTACTTATTTTATGTTATTTTCGCTTAAAATCTATATCTCTTCACGGATGAGATACCGCACACGGATGACTGTGTGTAGCATCCGTGTGCAGTGTGTGTGACGATGAAATTGATGCTGATGAAGGCAAAAAGAAGAAGAAAGTGATGGTTCTCCAAGTTGTGCGAAACAATCATATTGAAAGGCTGCCTGTGCCGTCACAACCACCTCGAACAACCGGTAGTGCTTCTCCTCCTCCGATTATGGGTGATGTATGGATGGAGGACTTCATGCACAACCTTCGAGTCCCCGGTGCGGCCACATCACCCGCTTGAACACCATCGCTGCAGCCGGGGCCGTCAAGACGGGTCCATCATCACACACCGCGATCTCTACAACCGGAACCCTCAGCCCGTCTACCACGTTCCCCAGATCCTTTTGCCGAGTTCCTTGATTTATTAATGGTCGATCCTCCTCCTACAGATCTACTTCCACGAATAATACCACCGCCTACCTCACCCGTAAATCTACCCTAAGTTATTATCTGATTTAATTTGTTTTATTTTCATATGTCAACTTTACATTAAAAATTTAAACATTTATAAATGTAGCAAAGAATGATCAAAATATTTTTAATATGTATTTTATTGGAAAAAAAAGTTTTTGATTTTTATGATTGAAAAATGATTGAAATTTTTATGATGAAAAAAAGTTTTTGAATTTTGTTGAAATAAAACAACTAATATAAATATTTCGTACAATATTTGTTCTAAACTTGTGTATTTACTATGTGTTATTGGAAATTAAAATTTATTTATCAATTGTCAATATTAAATTTATTTGTTTTCATATATTGTAAGAAACCTATTCTCTTATATTATGTCTATTGTCTAGTAATTATGTTTATTTGCTAAAATATTTTGTCTAATATTGTCATCATTAAATTAATTGCATTTGTCTATTGCATTTATTTTAAAATAAATATGTATCTATATTTAATTAAATGGTTTTTATTTCGCTACCGCTAATCGCAAATACGTAAATATTTAATAAATAACAAAATTAAATTTATTATTATTTTTATTTTATTATTTATGTGAAATTTGAAATGGATATTTGGTTTAATACTATTAACTGGAATTGCATTGCATTGGATTTAGAAAAGAAATTAAAGTAAATCAGATAATAAAATAAAAATAATAATATGAAGAAGATTACATTTGAACGAGCTAAGTAATTCAGGAGGCTGGGCGATAGAATCAATTATCGCCTTACTGTATTACTTTTACAAGGATTGGTACAACTAGCACCCTATCTTGCTCCGTGCAAGTATTGACATCGGTTCACAACATTACAGACAGACAGAGTTCTACACTTTCTTTTACCGAGAGTTCTACATACCGCCATCTTGCGAATGTGGCGGCCTCTAGTTCGTTGCGCAGTAACTAGTGTCCCAGACTGCCCTGTTTTACACTACTCCCCTTCTTGTCATTGTAAACAGTCTCAGTTCTTTCATAAGCTTTATGACTGTTTTCGGATGTTGTTCCCAGATGTACGGGGCATATACTGTCATGACCTCGAACTGTCTTTGTCTGCAGCTCGATGCTGCCTGACATTCATATTAGATGTGTTTTGCCGCTTCACCCTTATCATTGCATAATCTACATGTAGGGCTCTCAACCTTACCAATTTTATGGATATGGTAGTTAAGAGGACAATGCCCCGTAATGTAACCCATACATATGGAGAGTTCCTCTTTGTTGAGACTGAGAATTTTGGTGGTGACCTGAGATGTCAGATATATAAAGGCCTTTGAATGTTTTTGACCTGGGACTTTGTTCCAGTATTTAAGTCTGGCTTCATATTCCCATTGTCTTAATATCCGCTTCCCGTGTTCTTCAGTTAGACCACATGAAGGGCTGGTGCCTATTAGTTTACTCTTTGTCCCTTGTCTGACTAGCTTAACCGCTATTTCATTGCCCTCAATCCCTGAATGTTCTGGTACCCATAATAGTGTTAAGTGGTTGTTTTGCCAGTTTTTTCAGGTCTGTCAGGCAGTCCCACAGTAGCTTAGACTCACGGGTTTTAGTCTGTAATGCCTTCAGCGCTGCTTAACTATCAGTGTGTATATAGATATTAACCTTTTGCATGCCTTTTTTCATGATTTTTAGAGCACAGTTATCAATGGCTGCTATTTCAGCCTCTAGGAGAGAGGTATCCAGTGAAATGACTGCACTACACTTAGGGCCATACAATACAGTCCCTGTTCCACCACTATCCAATTTAGAACCATCTATGTACCATTTCAACGCACCTTTGGCATATGAAAGTCAATTTTCTCAGGCATCCCTGGTATGAATGGTAACTACAAATGGTTGTTCAAAGTTAAACTATGGTGACATGTCATCCCACCTGCAATCAGTGAGTGGTGCCACCTCCGGTTCTTTGTGAATTTGTAAATGCCCTGTCAGGTTCCATTCTTGTTGTGCAAGCGATAGCCGTGGCTGATATAAAGCCAGTTGCATGGCAAGCAATCCTGTAGTATGTAAGGACTGACCACAAAAACATTCATTCAAATTTGTTTTACGCTATGGTGTTAAGTAGGCTTTGAAAAAAATAATGAAACACATGAATCTTTTATCTATCAAACAAGTGTCTTTAGAAAAAGCGAAATTCAAATTGTTCTTAGTTCATTTTCGAAAATGTCACGTTCTGAATTAGAAAAGAGAAAACTTATTTTGTACACACGGGAAGAAAATTCGAATTGTTCCCAATGCAAAATTGCTAAATATATTAGAATTTCACGTTCCATTGTCCAAAGTGTTTTAAATAACTTCAAGCAAACTCCGACAGTAGAAAGAAAGTCAGGGTCGGATAGAAAATCTAGTCAATAGAAATTTGTCAAACAAACGTCATTTCTGTTTTCAAGGTATATCCTAACCTTTCTGTTAGAGATGTTGCTAAGAAATTAGGTGTCGAAAAGTTATATCTGGAAGATAAAAAAAAGAAGCCAATTGAAGTCGTATTAAGTGACTGATGAAAAAAAGAATTTAGAGGTGAAACAGCTAGAAAATTGTATACGCAGTTCTTGACGAAATTCAAGTGTGTTGTTATCGACGACGAAACCTATGCAAGGAGTATTATATTTCTATAGCTCGAGGAGGAGTGGATAATAAGTTTATGGTTCGTAAAACGTCGAAGTTTCCAAAAAAAGCCGGCAGGCAATTTGCACTTGTGGAAGAAAAAGCAGTTTTTTTTTTGTTTCAACGGGCAAAATTGACCAAGAAATATACGTTCGGGAATGATTGGAAAAGCATTTGATACCTTTTTTAGGATTTTGGTACCTTTTTCACGATAATTCAGTTTTGTTTTAGCCCGATGTGGCCACTTGCCATTATGGTAGAATTGCGAAGAATTGGTATGAAAGAAATCAAGTGCAAATTGTTCAAAAAGAAGCGAATCCCCCCCAACTGCCCGGAACTTAGGCGAATAGAAAAGTACTGGGCTATTGTTAAGATGGGCTAAATTGTTGGGCTAAATTGAAGAAGAGTATAGGGGAAGCTTCTAACATCCAGATTTTTCAAAGAAAATGGAGAATTGCGACCAGTCAAGTGACAGATTCTACTGTACAGACTTTAATGGAAAGAGTCAAGAGAAAAGTTAAAGAATTTTATATCTCCGGTTAGATTTTTTTCATTTTCCTGTGGTTATGTAACGTTTAATAAATAAATTAAATAAATCTGATATTTCCGTACATTTAAAAACAGATGTTCTTTGTTGATGAATTTTTTCGTTGACAGTCCTTATTATATCAAACTCTAATTAAAATTGTTTTGATTTTCATCAAAATTAAGAGTAGTGATTAACAAGTTTTACACAGATTAGTGATTACAATTTTACAATTGTAATTATTGTGTGACACACTCCGTGGTAAAAGCATAAACAAAATAAAATAAGAGAGATAGGTACCATGTTAGAATATTTAAATACCCATATAAACCGTTGAATTCTAAATACGCTAACCGTTTTTTTCTTCAAATTCAACAAAACACATACATCAAATGAGTCAGAAACGAATTCTAAAGGAATAGTATAAATTAAGTAAAGCGAAGCGGTGGCAGTGTGTTTGATATTGAATAAGGTTACATTCAATATATGAAAGAGAGTTTCATTTAACTACCTTCCCGTAGAAAAGTAAAGTCATATAAATATTTTTCTTTTGCTCACTATTTTTCTTATGTTCGTGCACATCTTTGGGTACAAATGAAAAGATTTCTTCCTTGATCCGTTCACTGTTAATATAAAAGACTTACATTCTTGCCTATTGCTGGCCAGTCGTGCATTATTTTGTTTGCGATTCTCATCAGTCTGTGATCAACTTGCTACCTACGGATTCTGGTACGTACCAGAAAGTAAAGGGTTAAATTAAAATACAAATCTAGCTTAGCTAGCTGGCAACATTGCTTGTTATTCAAATATTTTAAATAATATAATTAAAAGATCTTACATTCTCGTGCAAACGCAAGAGGCCGTATCACTGATTCTATATGATATAATTTATGAAAAAATGATAAAATCTTTTATGCGAACTGATCAAAGTTACTTCGTTAGCAATTGAATTCTGCAGACCCTAAAACTGTTCCTTACATTGATTCGCCCAGGAATGTTCGTCTAGGATGACTCCAACCATTAACTGCTGCAACAGTGACACTGACGTTGATATGTCTTAGATCGGAATATGGCCATTTCCGTTTTAACACCGCGTGTTTTACTTACAAAAATGTTAGATAAGCAAAGAAACAAAGATATTTGTGAAGAAAAAGATTGATGACAAATGACAATATGACATGAAACCACGATGTGTAAGTTATGTAAAGCAAACAGTTGCAACATTAAGGGTACACTACTAACGAGAACGCGACAACATTGTTAAGCACTTTTGGAAATGGAAACTCCCTCGGAAGTAAAAGAATATTATTACGAAAATATCATTAAAAGAGAAACAAATAAGACGGATGAGAGATTTAGAAAAAATCTCAAGAAGAAATCTACCAACACAATTCTAATTTAAAACGGAAAAAATGTTTCTTAATACTTTGATAATAGGAGAATGGGTTATTAAACACTTCGCAAAGCCTGAGTTTTCCTTAATGCTATTTCAGTATCAAAAACCAAAAACTACTCTTTTGGAATTCAAAACGCAGTACAATCAAAGTATTTTAAAGATCTGCGAAAATTGGAATCGCATTATAGCGGGGTATGTCCTATTAAATTATAACTGGAGCATGTGTGGGAATCAAAGTCAGAGTTGTCCAATTTCTATAAAAACAACTTATTTCCAAAGCGAAATCTATTTGCTTTATCATATGCCACTTTTTCCAGGACCTTTCGCACTCAAAATTTGTCACTATATACCCAAAGAAAGAGACTAAACTGTATCTTTTATGGATCTATGATCTGTTCTCCGTTCATTCAGTTACAAAGTTTCGGCAATCTATTACAAAATGCAATTTGCAGTACAAAATTTTATTCTGTATGTTAACAGAAGGAACAAAGGTTCTTGCGATTTGTACAAAAAATGTGAAGATGGTCAAACAGCATTAATTGTATCTTTCATCCTGCATTTCATAAAATTCACACCTGAACTAACCAAAACAATAATACTGTACTTATTAAAACCCAAATTGCACTTCAGCAACCTGTTTGTTTAATAAATAGATAGGCACCAATTTCGAAAATTGTGATGATAAGGAATTATAAGAATTAGTTTAAAAATTGAGGCAATGTGGACACGTGTTTCTGTCATATGGATAGCCGTTTTCAACACCCTCTCTTTCCAACTCGCAAGATATCATCACATCGAATTGTTAGTCCGATATTCTATCAGTACGGTATATGCCTCTGTAAACAAATTCTTATAATTTTCAGAAGTGTACGCACATTTGCAAGATATTAAATATCTGTTTATTCGCTGTATACTGAATGTGGTACTAGCTGTGTGTATCGTATTTGGACGAAATAACACCTTTACAAATTGAGATGAACTATTAATGTGTTTGTATCCAACCAATGAAGCAAGAGATTTTAACAATGCCTCCAATACACTTCTGTTGGGTTCTTTTCTGAGCAGCATCGGACCACCCTAAATATGGCCAAAGTTGTTTCTACAGTGATCTTAATTGGAAGGGGCTTTAACAATAAAAGCTTTACATCTTAAATAACATCTGTAATTCATCTCCAGTATTAGAGTATGTACTAACACGATATGTATATTAAGAAAGTACGTAGTATTTATAATATTTGTTCTTAATTAAGCAAGCAATCATCGAAAATTGCGAATCATATATGAGAGACCACAAAGGTAGAAA